>JAPDPM010000026.1:600000-763766 GCA_032173925.1 Heritiera fomes
CTCCACTATTTATATGAGACAAGACAATGAAAATAACTGTTTTGGCATCTTGTCTCCCATCAAAGTTCAAATTCAAAAAAGAAATAATTGAATAGGCAATATGCTCAAATAGTAAACTCGTGACTCAAATTTCAATCAAAAGGCCTCAAGCTTCAATAATGTTATGTAATAGTATCTTGTGACAAAACTGTGTAAAATATAATAATAGAAGCCCCAAGCCACAGAGATTATAATAATTTTTATTTTGTCGCAGTATGTAAAGAAATCCTTTATAAAGTATCCTCAATTCAATTGTAAAATTTAGAGTCTTATACCGAGAATTGGATAAAAAAATTCTTGAATACTTTCTCTACTTGTGCTCTCTTTAATTTTCCAAATCCCTTTTTAATGTTTCTTTTTCCAAAACAACAATTAAAACTTTGTTTTAAAACTTGATTTTAAACCTTTTTTGGGTTTTATGTATATATATAAGAGGAGAGATCTACTTACATATATGTCAAAATAATTTAATTTTACACATGTTTATATATTTTTTATACAATTTATATTTTTTAATCCAATCATTGAATTTTATGTCTTATTCACGTGATCTTACACGTCAAATTTCAAGTTAATCGAAAATGCATAATTATTTGTTCCATAATAATAAAATTTTAACCGTTAATATATATTAAAAAATGTCATTCCTGATTAAAATGATAAAAATATCGGATTGATTTCAGAATTTATGTGCATGATACAACTAAATTGTTAAATCCAACAGTTTGTTTACAAAATAAATATAAAAATATCATCCAATTAAATGTGGTGAAAATTATGTAGATGTTATGAAGTACCTTGAGCAATAAACCTGAAACCGACTCTTAGTAGGGGAGCCTAACGTAATTATAAAACCATACTAATCTCACTCATGTAGAATAACAACACTAAACAAGTTCAAATCTATATATATCCTTAGGCTAATATTATCAGAAAATACTTAGAATCCCAGTCTTGGATGGTATGCTGCTGGAATCAAATTCATTTATGTCCTGAGTTACAAGCCACATATTTCATTTTAATTTTCTTTTAAAACGAGCAGCTTGAAACTATACTAACAATATCACAGACAAGATCTTTGAACAATTAGGATAACGTAACCAAAATCTAGTTATCTTTTCTACTTCTAACTCTCTGGGGAATGGAATGTTTAAATTTGAACCGAGGAAGTATGAACTTTCATAAATGACCAGTTGCTAGTTAAAGGAGAATACATGTGCTGTTGAAGCCTTTGGCTTCTCTTGCCGGGATGATAGAAATAAATGCTTTTTATTTCCTCACAAAATATTGCAGTTGAACAAGTTCATGACTGAAATTAGAATCTAATCATTGATATCAAGTCATCGACTCTTAATAGCTAGAAGTTGTCATATATAGAAGAGTTAGACTAGATATCAGCGAATAAAGAGAATCTGATCTTTGAGATGCCATATCTTCTAATGTGTTGACCATTCTCAGTAAGAAGATTGGCCCTCAAAAGTACAGAAATACAAATGTACAGAAGAAAGCATTAACTGCATTAAAATTTTGTCTGGAGGATGTAACTCCTAGCTCGAGCTGAACAAAAGAGAGCCACAACACCAAAATAGAAACTAACAAAAGCACTTACACAGAATACCCAAACCAATATTGGTCCCTCAACTTCTTCAAATGTCTTCCCGGGCACAGCAGGGAGGCTTGCCTTCTTGCATCCCTCACCAGAGGACTCCACACACAAATTCGGATTACCAGCAAATGCTCCTGGGAATCGCCTGTAACCCTGATTAACGGGAACAGATCCAGAAAAACTGTTATATGATAAGTTCAAGATTATCAGATTTTTCAGGGTGAAGATATTTCCAGGGATCTGGCCGGATAAGGAATTATGTGACAAATCCAAGGCCCTTAAGTTCCACATTTTCTCCAAACTTGGAAGCTGACCATCCAGAAAGTTATAAGATAAATTTAGATATTCCAATCCTTCTACTTCAAAGAGAACATCTGGAATCTCACCCCGTAATAAATTATCGGACAGGTCAATTCCAACTGTTGAGGACACCTTGTAATTGATGTTCAATTCACTACTATCAATGACCATGACAGAAATTTTTATCTCAGCATTTCTCATCGCAATAAATGGCTCTTTAGGTTCTCTATCACTGTTTCCATTGTTATTGCGGAAGCTAATATTGAAGTTACCATCTGGTATGAAGCCTGAGAATTTGTTCCCCGAGAAATCAATCATCTGAATTGCTTCAAAAGTGAATAGCCAGTTGGGTAAGTTCCCATTGAATCTGTTTTGAGCTAGAGAGAGATACTTGAGGTTTGACCATTTGGTTATTGCATCGTTCAGTGTTCCAGAGAGGTTATTGGAGCTAAAATCTACAATCTCTAGTGATTTTAATCCTGCCAAGGTTAGTGGGATTTCACCAGAAATCTTGTTGTGGCTCACATCCAATATCTTCAAGCTATCCAATGCATCAAGCTCAGGTTGAATTTGACCAGAAAGATTGTTGTTATTGAGTATCAGTGCAAGTAACTGAAAACACCCAACAATATCTAATGGAATTGAACCTGATAAGGAGTTGTGTGACAGATCAATTACTTGGAGATAAGTCAAATTTCCAATTCTTGCTGGAATTGCCCCTGTAAGGAGATTATGAGAAAGAAACAATGCTTGTAAACTTTTCAGCTCGGTGATTCTCAATGGGATTTTACCAGAAAACTGGTTGTGAGAAAGGTCCAGAAGAACGAGGCCTGATTTTTCTGTCGCCTCAGCAATTTTGCCTGGAAGAGGACCTGATAAATCATTGAAACTCAAGTCCAGCACAAGCAACTTTTCCTTAAACACAAGTCTCGGAGATACACTATAACTTAAGTGATTAAATGATAGATTAAGATGTACCAATGCTTCCAGTGAGGCAATACAAGTAGGTATACCTCCAACAAGAGAATTATTAGCCAATGTCAGAACAGTTAGACTCTGCATAGAAGCAGAAAAACAAGGCAAAGTACCAAATAACTGATTGGAAGCAAGATTGAGAATCTCCAATGACTGGTAAAACTCATGAACATTGCCTGATAAACAATTTTCTCCAAGATCCAAGTGCCTCAAAGACTTCAAGTAAAACAAGCTCTCAGGGATCTCCCCATGAAATGAATTCGAACCCAAATCAAGTTTTTCCAAATTGCTCGAACAGTTACCAATCCACCATGGCAAAACACCGCCCAGTTCTCGGTTTCCATTCAACACAAGTTCCCTCAATTGCCTAAGCCTCATGATATCATCAGGCAGAACTCCACCAAAGCCATTGTGACTAAGATCAAGTGTCTTAAGACTAGTCAATGAACCAAAACATGCTGGAATTGTGCCATTGAAGTTATTTTCAGACAATATCAAGTTTTGAAGAAATGATAGTTCACATAAAGCACGGTGCACTTTACCAGACAAATTCATATTAGCCAGGTTCACAGAGACAACGCGACCGGTCTGGTTTTCACAAGAAATACCGGTCCAGTTGGAGCAGTTTGACCCAAACCAGGTTGCTAAGCTCTGGCCAGGGTCTTGAATTGATGACTTGAACAATAATAGTGAAGCTCTGTCTTCTGGGTCAAGATCTAAAGACTGAGATGGGCTAAAACAACACAGAGATAGCATGAGCAAGAGAAAGGGTGGCAGTGTAGGTAATTTTGAGGGTATGCAGGGGTGAAAAACAGGAACACCCCATTTCAATTCCATGGGTGAAACAAACTCAAAAACTGAAACTAAACTATGAACTATTTACAGTTACAGAAGCTAGAACGTTAGACCCATTTCTTCTGATGCTGTAAACAAGCTAAATGTTTCAAGCCATGAACCAACTCAAGAGTAAAGAACAGCACGGTGGGCAGTAGAAGTAAATAGAGAGTTTTACAGGGACATAAACAATGGAAGTTAAGGAATTCAACAAACAGAAAACTGAATAATTTACCTAGAAAGAGAGAGACTTACTAGAGGAAGAAGATGAATTTTTGCAGCTGAGAGGAGGAGGGTATCTGCTTATGTTGTTCTACTGAGGAGTTACGTGCACATTCTCTTTCCTTCTCCTTTTAAAATGGGAATTAAAGACAAGGTAAAGTGGACATCACTTTTATTTATTCCTTACCATTTTATTAAAAATTCATTAAAATATAGTACGTAAACTTGCTTTTGGGTTGCTTTTTGCATCGACATTCCACATGCAGATTTTTATGGGCTTGCTAGTGTTCTCGTGCAAGGCTAAAAGCCTAAAACAGTGATACGAGTTTCGATTGGCTGTGCCGACAGTCGCTCAGCTTCAAAGCGCAATTGGGCCGCTCGGTTTGAATTCAAGGACCATAGAAGAAAAAGGATTTGGTTAAAGGCTAAGATTGCTTTGGGCCGCTCGGTTGGAATAATAACCAAATAAGCCCTCGACCTTAAGCCCAAAATAGAATTAAGTCCTCAACGTTTTATTTCGTGGCAATCAGTCTATAAACTTTTATTTTAGTGGAAATAAACCCTCAACCTTCTTAAATTATGCAATTAAGTCCAAATCTGTTAAATGACACTAATTGCCGTTAGTGAAAGCTGACGTGGATAGCTTACTTGGCTGCCACGTGGCATGCCACATGTGCAATACTAACGGCAGTTAGTGTCATTTAACAGATTTGGACTTAATTGCATAATTTTAGAAGGTTGAGGGTTTATTTCCACTGAAATAAAAGTTTATGGACTGATTTTCATGAAATAAAAGGTCGAGGGCTTAATTCCATTTTGGACCCAAGGTCGAGGGCTTATTTGACTATTTTGCCAAAAAAAAAAAAGAGGAAGAAAATGATCTTTGGATTTTTAGAGTGCATGTGGACAATGAATTTTGAGATTTTGAAGTATTTTAAAAAGTTTAATAATCAAATGTATCCTTAACATTTCGCATAAAATGATATTAAGCTTTAACGTTTTATCATGTAGAAATCAATTCATAAACTTTTATTTTATTATAAATAAACCCTTAATCTTTCAAAATCACACAATTAAGTCTAAATCTTTAAAATCATGCAATTAGTGCTATTTAATAGATATGAACTTAATTACATGATTCTAAATGATTAAGGATTTATTTAAATTTTTATTTTACTGTAAAATAAAAATTTATTAACTAATTTTTATGCAATAAATCGTTGAGGGCCCATATTCATTCTATGTAAAAGATTGAATGTATATTTGGCTATTTAACCTTTAATAAATAGTTTTGGTTTTGTCATTGTCTTTGATTTCTGATTGTTTCTATTTCTCTTAATATTTTATAAAAAAAATAAAGCATTAATTAATAAAAGTTTTAATTTCTTGCCTAAACTTGAGGTAACATTGTTTTGTAACCAGATTTAAATATTTTGAGATCAATGTATCTTGCATTATTATAATCTTAACTTTTTTTTACCATAATATTATTTATATATGGTTGTAAATGTGGTGGTATATCAATCATATACTCAAACCAATATCTCCATCAACTAGGGAAAATTATTTATGTACTAAGTCTAAAAGTTAAGGTATCTTTGAATGAGGGATTTCAATGATAGAATTCATTTCAATCAATATATTTAAAAGTCTTATATTCAATTTCTTTGTTTGTTAAAAAAATTTTTAAAATTTCAAAATTTAAGATGAATTTTAAAAGGGAATTTGAAAATACACCTAAAAGATAGTTTTTCAAAATTTGTCCCACTCTATTTTTTTTTTTTTGTAAAATCAAAGTATTCTCATTCGTTTTACGATCTGAGATTAATTCTATTTGGGTTGAGAGTGGTAAACGATAAATCCATCATAACAGTGGTGATTCCAGGATTTGAATTATGTAGATGCTTGGAGAAAATGTCTGCTTCCACTTCTTTCAACCACTTATTGATAAAATTCCTCTCACTCTTCTTTACTTTATTAGACATGACCTATTATTAAATATAAAATTAAAAACAAAAAGATATTATTTTATTTAAATATGGTTTTATTTTTTATATTATTAATAACATCTAGGTTTAATAACCAAATATACCATCAACTTTTTGAACAAAATGGATATAAGCCCTCAACCTTTTTATCATGTGAAAATAAGTCTATAAACTTTCATTTTACTGTAATTAAACCCTTAATCTTTCAAAATTATGTAATTAAATCCAGATCTGTTAAATGATACTAACTGCTGTTTGGACATCCACGTGAAAGCTGACATGAATAGCCTAGTTGATTGCCACGTGTGCAATACTTACAAAAGTGATTATTGTTTAACACATTTGGACTTAATTGCATAATTTTGAAAGGTTGAAAGTTTTTTTTAAATAAAATAAAAGTTTATGGTTTAATTTTCATAGAATAAAATGTTGAGATTCTTATATCCATTTTGTGCAAAAGGTTAAGAGTATATTTGACTATTAAGCTTTTATCAAATGAAGTCGAAAATATATATACACACAACATTTTCTTCCTATGTATACGAATTACAGCAGTCTTTTTTCATGAATATATTAGGGACATTAGAGTAGTATAACACATACTAATACGAGAATTAATCTTACTTAATGGGTTCAAGATCTTGTCACATTTTTTCCCCAAAACTAATAATCCTTTTACATGTTTGTGTGTGTGTGTGTGTGTGTGTGTATATATATATATATATATATATAAAGGTGGCAAATAAACGAGTCAAGTGGGATCTGGATTGAATTATTTTGGTTCAGATTTTTTTGGATCAAATAATCTTGAGTTCAGATTACATCGATATCAGATCGATTTAAGTTCAGATCAGTGGGTTCAAGTCATATTGGATTTGAGTTTTTTATTTTTGTTGTTAGTTAAATCTGATCAGTCGAGTTTGGGTTTTAGTTGGTCGGGTTCATGTGGATCAATTTTTACCACCTCTATTGTGATATGCTTGATATAAAATCATATTTCTAATAACCACATGACTCATTTATAGACATTGTATTTCGTCCGGACTTAGTGAGTTACTGGGCATATTGAACTTGTTAAGCTATTGGACTTGTCAAATTTTTTGAATATAATGGATTGAGTGTGTTTATTTAACTCCATAGCCTGAATTAAGTTCTTGGTCCAAATTAGTTCAAAACCCAATTATTTAAGATCAGATTTTAAATATAAAAAAAAGATAATGAAAATCCAAAAAAATAATAAAATAAATTTCAAAATAAAGTTAATTAAGTTTAGTTAGATTTATTTTAAAATGATAAAAATAAAGATAAAAAAAATCAAATTGATGATCAGATTTTCTTAAACCAGTTTTAAATTTTGAAATCTTATCTCAGCTTCAACTCCGTGGAGCCTCATAAAAAGACAGCAAAAAGCGATTAAAGAAAAAGGGGAGGCCTTCAGTTTCTCTATTCTATAAGCCTCTTTTGCCTCGTCACCTCCCGCCCTTGTTTAGCCAAATGCTAGCTTCTGCCACCTTCACATGAGCCACACTACCTTGCTCGGTTCTGCCTCATCACCTAGCAAGCATCGCGCCTGCTCCAGTAAATTTCCACCTATTGTCCGCCCCTGTTTCACCACTCCACTGCTTGTTGCGGTTTTGCACCCCAGCACTGCTCCAGTCCCCCTGTTCTGCAGTCTTTTTCCTTGTTCTGCTCCGCCACCGAATCTGGTTACTGTCGCTACTACTAGGAGGTGTGGTTGCTACCAGTGCTGTGAAGCTGCCAGCTAATGCTGTGTTGTCTCAGCCTTGCCTGGCTATGGCTGTCCTTTGCTGCCAAGAGTCACTTCGCTATTGAAGCTACATTGTTGATGGCTGCTGGAATATAGCTATAACGTGGAACAGGAGATGAAAATAAGCAAGGTAGTAACGTGGGAAATCCAAGCAACTTCAACATGGCCAACAATCCAAGTCCGTCGTCTGCTCTATCTTATTACTTTGCATCAGCCTACTCAAAAATCAAGTCAGTGCTGTGTTTTCAAGCACGACAACTCAAGCAAAGTTGAGCTTTCCATCCGTGAAGAACCTGATTTGCTGGAAAATTAGTAAGCCTCCCCTATTTACTTATTTGTACTTTCATTTGTCTATTACTTTATTAATGATTAGCTTATCTATATGTTAGTAGCTACCAATACATACATAATGTATCTTAAAAAATAAGAAAAAAGTAAAGAAGATGTTGTTGCACAAAACAACAACGAGTGATTGCTAACATAAGCTACCTTTCTTTCTTTACACATGTCTCCCAAAGCTTCTACAAAATAAAAAAAGTCAAAGGAACACGGGGTGGCTCTCTGTGTAGGCACTCCAATGCTTAAGTTAGCACAAAATTCTTAAATGTAATGAACGTAAAAGCCAAAAGTCAAAAATCAGGGAATAAAATAATACATGTATGAATTACCGTTACTGTAGAGTAATTACCTAAGAGCAATATTATCTTTTTTTGCTTCCAGAGAATTTGTTCCCTGTATGTTTCAACAACTGGTATTCTTCGAAAGCAAGAGGGTGCCTGCCGCAGGCCTTCTCTAGGCTGCGATGATCTTGCGGGAGGCTTCTTTACAGATGCGAAAGATTGCCTACAATGATACGGGAGATAGCTTCTCACAAAACGAGAGTTGGTCTTCTGCCAACGGGAGGTGACCTCTCGCCTGGCAGGAGGTGGTCTCTTGCTGGGCGACGAACGGTCTCCCGTTATTTTGCCACGTGGCCCACTAAGAGTGTGCCACGTGGCTTCGCCAAATCATTTCCATGATGGGCCTTCCTTAGGTTGGGCCTTCCCATATTAATTGCTACCCACTCTCTTATTAGATTTTATTCCAATAAAGAGAGTATATATACATAAATTTGGGATATTTTGGTCTTTTTGTGAATTTTTGTAGTTTTTGGTATTTTTTGCAGGTTAAGAAGCATAATCCTGCGAGAGGTGATTCCTAGAGCGTGACGTTTCGTATTCCTTGCTGTAGCTATATAAACAGTCGCGGGTGAGTTGAATCGCGTAAGAAATCCACTGTATCAGCACTTTGCCGCACGTCCTAACCTTCTCACGAGTTTCAATTTGCCGCACATCTTAAACCTCTCGCAAGCCTAGCCTCCCTCATTCACCAAAGTCTCTTGCTCGTTTACCCCTGTCACCGAGAGTAAGTCTCCCACTAACTTACAATTGTCGCAACAATTTTCGTCTCCCACGACACCCATAGTCTCCCGTAGGGTTTAGGTTTGCCACCTGTATCACCTCTTTCCCTTAGTCTTTAGTTATGGCTTCTCACGGCGTAGGTAAAACACTAAGGATGGGTGGTGTTAAGTGTAAGTTGTCAAATACAGATTTAAAAGAAATCAACACCCGCTTCCCCCTTCCTGCAGGCTACCAATATAGCTCCCAACCAGTAGGGAACCTTTCCATGATTTAGTTACCAGTGGCATAGCTGTACATAAAGCTTTTCTTGTTTTCGATTTTCGTTTCTCGCTTCCTGAGTTTGGAATAGACTTTCTTAGGTATAAAGAGATAGTCTCATGCCAACTTCATCCCCATGAATGGGCTTAGTTAGTGGGATTCTCCATAGTGTGTCGTGACTTAGGCATCATTCCTTCTATCCCCCTTCTAAGCGCGTTTTTTAAAGTCCGTGGGTTACCCGGGTTAGTTACATACTCTCTCTAAAGAATAACAGACAAGGGGTTTTCTAATAAAATATTTTTAGATCTCCCCAATAAGTTACATAAATTTGAGAGTGAGTGGGTTGTTGTTGAGCTTCTAAGGGATCTAAGAATCCTTACTAGATGGAACCGTAATACCAGTGACCACTAAAGGCGTTTAGAAAAACTTAGCTTAGCTTTCTTAAGGGACCATCTAAGCGAGTCTATACAGCTTATCTGCTCCACCGGGGAGAGGAACTTGTTTTCTCTTTTAACCTTTGAGAACATCGCAGCGGCTGGTTGGGGAGTAGGCAGGGGCTATTCCTGAAACTTTCGTCATTCCATCAAACCTTCCTTCAGCCTCACGCACACCTAGTCCCGTCCCTAGTCATCCGCCCATGGTCCCTGTAGTTGAATCAACTAACCCCGTAAGTCACTCAATAGACGACTCTTCTTCTGACTCGGGAGATGAAACATCCAGGACCATGGGTGCTAGTATTTCATTCAAAGAGGACCTTAAATGGAACCAAGGCGACGTCTTTGGGAGTCTCTTTTATGATTTTCCATAGGATGAGAACCTAGGTAATATAGACGATTTTGGTAATTTTTTAGGTTTTGAACGATGATTTTTACCTTTGCACGTATTTAATATCTTTCAACCTGGTACACTAACTCTCTCCTCTTGTATCGTGCAGACATAAGCTTTCAGGACACCATCTGTAAGAGGAAAACCTCTGTATCCTCCTCTAGAGTTCCTCCAGATGCTCCCTACCATGAAAATAGCTTCAAATCAAGGTCTCTACTTCAGAGCGCCCCTGCGCTCTTACTCCCCCTCCGATCGTTGGTGAGCATAATCGCGCTGCACAAGAGACCGAACAGGGCAAAAAGAAGAGGCACATCATCCGTGACTGTCCTGCTCACAGTTTGGAGGGTCGCCAGAGTTCAGGGTCATAAAGGAGTGAATTCGCTCCCCAAGAAGGTGATCTAATGCCACAGGGAGTGGGCACGACTCTCGTAATCCCTGCTGAAAAAATCGCAAGAGGCTGTTTGTGGAGGAGGCAATGGTAGTGAGACCGATTTTGCCTAAGATAGGGCCTCCTACACTCAGGCGCTACCAAGTGGATGGAAGCAAAGTCGTTGATGGTGAGGACTTTCAGACCTACCCTGGAGTAAATGACAACGAGAGCATAAAGGAAGCTGGGGTAGCGTCTCACCTGGCGTGGAGTACCATCCTTCCTCGGATGAGAAGGAAATTTTCAAGACTCTCTCCGTAGGCAAAGACAACGCGGATTATCTTGTGATGAAAGCAAGAGTTTCATTCCTTTTCTGAATGTTTATATTTTAGCTTCTCCCGTCTAGGTTCTAACTATTCTCTTTTTGTCTTGCTAGGCTACGCAATAAGTGGTGGCTGTTATTACGCAGCACTGGACCTACAAGGAGAGGACCAAAAAGGAGCTACACGAGCTTTGGGAGGCGCACATGGCTCTTCAAAACGAGGTCACTCAACTCCATTCACTTTCCAACATAATGGACGAGTTGAAGATGGACAACGAAGCTTTGAGATTTTGAATAGCAAACCTCAAACTGAAACTGAATGATGAACAAGTGAAGACTCAGTTCTTGAAGGGTTTCCAAGAGGCATATAAGAAAGCAACGAATGATTTGCAAACCATGAGGTCGCAACGAGATAAGGCCATTGATGAAGTACACACCTTGTTAGAGCGACAGAGAGTGGTCCGAGTAGAAGCTGTCCGAGAATTTTGCCTTTCCCAAGATTGCTTCGAGAGGAAGCAAGTTTATTTCAGCGAGCTTCGTCAAGTATGGCTTCTATCTTGCCTACGCTTTGCTAGAGAAGCAAAAGCCTAACGAGATGTTCCTAGAGCTTCAGTTCACTGAAAAAGTGGAATTTTACAATCCTGCTCTTTGGACCAAATACAAGCCTGATTCAGAGAAGCTTGAAGATTACTTAGAGCAAGGGGCTATGGATGACTTAGAAAACCTCGAAGGCTCCTGGCCCTCTCGTCAACCACATTGCCAATCCGAGCCCATTGAGGCCTTACAAGGTTTGGACAACGAGGATCTTCAATTTTCTGACTCTACCGCTGTCAAGCCCGCATTAGATTTTGCAGATGTCGAGACTGTGAGGCCCTCAAGTGACGCTCCATCTTCCGAGGCTGCTCCTCCCGAAGATCCAAGCGCAGGTCCAACTCCCCAAGAACCGACTGTTGGCATAGCGCCTCCTCCTCCAGTTGACTCCATTCTTACAATCGAATGACTAGGACATTTTTTCCTTTTTTTTTGTTTTTTTGTTCTTTTTTGTTCTGATTTTAATTCATACAAGCATTGTACAGTTGTAAATAATTCATTCACTTCTAATGAAAATTACAATTTCTTCTGCAGTTTTCTTTTCTTTGCATGCTTGTGATATTGCGATAAAGTACAAACTATTGACATGTGTGATGTGTATTAAAATGCGACTATATAACACGTCTACACGTTATTGTATCATGAGGTTATACTCATCAGGATTATAGCTTTTTATAGTCACAGTGCTGCATAATGTGTTAAAATGTTACAAAGGTAAGGCATTTTACTGATAAGGTTATAACGCACCTTTCGACGTGTTATAACAAAGTTATAACATACCTTAAAACATACCTTTCGACATGCTATACTATATTTCTCCCGAGTTCTTCTTATGAGACAATGTTGTTTTCTTCTCAAAGAAGAACTTTCACTCAAGTATTGTGCCCATCTCACGCATTCTTTGATTAAGTTACTGATTTTGCCCATTTCGCGCAATTTTCGCTTATGGACTTACTTTTTCTATCCGTCTCGCGCATTTTTTCGCTTAAGGACTTATTCTGTTTGCCCATCTCGAGCATTTTTCGCTTAGGGAATTATTGTTTTTGCTCATCTCGTGCATTTTTCACTTAGGGACTTTTTAATTTGCCCGTCTCACACCTTTTCGTGTTTAGGAACTTTATAATTTGCCCGTCTCGCACCCTTTCGTGCTTAGGGACTTTTTTGTTTGCCCATCTCACGCATTTTTCACTTAAGGACTTTTTTAATTTGGCCAGCTTTTGTTATTATTATTCTTATTCCTGCAACACATTTATCAATTAAATTGTCATTATAGAAAACATAAAATATTAATAACTGGCCTCTTATTCATAAGTCAAGTAATAACATCATATGATATCTGCCAATCACGCAAAGCAATGCATAAAATAATGACAAGAAAACAATAAAGTAAAGAATACAATATTCTCATTGCCGGTACAACTTTAAGTGATTAATGTTCCAGGTCTTCGATAGTCTTTTCCTTTGTAGAGTTTCCAAGGTGTAGGTGCTCGGTCTAATGATCTTCCTAACTCTGTAGGGCCCTTCCCAATTAGCCCGGAACTTTTCATCTTCCTTATAGGAATTCGTAATAGCCAATTTTCTTAGCACCAAGTCTCCTTCTTGTAGCTCCTTGCTCTTAACTCGAGTATTATAATATCCTGCCACTCGCTGTTGGTAGGCGGCCAATCTCATTCTTGCCATATCCCTTAGTTCATCTATTAGATTGAGGTTCTCCCTTAGCCCCTGGGAGCTAACTTCTTGCACATAAGGGATCAGTCTAGGTGAGAGTGCCCCAATCTCAACTGGAATGAGGGCCTCAATCTCATATACCAAATTGAATAGCGTTTCTCCCGTCGAAACCTGACTTGTTGGTTTGTAGGCCCCAAGAACACTAGGGAGCTCATCAACCCATGCCCTTTTTGCCTTGTCCAATCTTGTTTTCAACCCATGTAGTATAGTTCGGTTGATGACTTCAGACTGCCCATTGGCTTGTGGGTAAGACACAGATGATATTCTGAGTTGAATATTCGAACCTCTAAAAAACTCCCGAAATGCATCGCAATCAAATTGTTTTCCATGGTCAGCGTTTAACACCCAAGGGATTCCAAACCGGCAGATAATATCTTTCCAAACCATTGCTTCTACTTTCTTTTCAGAAATTGTGGCCAAGGGCTCTGCCTCTAACTATTTAGTAAAATAATCGGTGGCCACTAGCAGATATTTCCTTTGTCCTGTGCCCAAGGGAAATGGTCCCAAAATGTCCAACCCCGATTGTGCGAACGGAGTTGGTTGAAAGGTGTTCTAGAGGGCTAAGACAGGTGTCGATGCAATAGAGGCAAATCTTTGGCACTTTGCACACTTTCGTACCTTATTGGTAGTGTCTTTTTTCAACGTAGGCCAATAGAACCCAACACGGAGTATCTTTGTGGCTAATGCTCGAGCTCCTAGGTGTTCACCACATATACCCTCATGGACTTTACCCAAGGTATATTACGCTTGTTCAGGCCCCAGACATTTCAACAGGGGCATAGTAAATCCACGCTTGTAGAGCTCTCCATTTACCACCGTAAATCTGGCACTCTTCAATTTTATCCTCCGAGCTTCGTCTTTGTCAATGAGGAGCTTTCCTTCAAGGATGTAGTCCCGAATCGAGTTCCTCCAATGATCCCCGATCTCAATATCATAAACATCCTCCTCTTCAATACTCGACTTGGCTAGGGATTCCACCTTTACTATGGCAACTTCGTTCCTCTAGAGGAGGCCAGCTTTGAAAGGGCGTCTGTGTGACTATTTTCAGACCTATTTATTTGGGTTAACTGGAAGTTCTTAAATGACTACGCCAATAGCTAGACTTTCTGCAAGTAAGGTACTAAGGCTGGCTCCCGTGCTTCATATTCATCATAGAACTAATTCACCACCAATTGGGAGTCATTGTGAGCTATCAAATTGCTAACTTCCAGTTTCTCGCCTAGCTTCATTTCAGTTATCAAGGCTTCATATTTAGCTACATTATTGGAGCTTGGAAAGTTAAAGCGTAGGGAATACTCGTAGGCTTCCCCTTCGGGTGAAATCAATACAATTCCAACTCCATTACCATCCACGTTATGAGCTCCATCTACAAATAATTTCCACCAAACTGTCTCTGGTTCTTCTTAGGCCTCTTGACTAGTGCATTCTACAATAAAGTCCCCCAATACTTGCCCCTTTATTGCTTGGCGAGGCTAGAAGTGAATATCATATTCAATGAGCTCGACTTCCCACTTGGTTAAACGCCCCAAGTGTTCTAGCTTTTGTAATATTTGTCTCAAAGGCTAATCTGTCAAAACAATCACCGAATAGGCTTAGAAATATGGTCGTAACTTTCGAGTTGCCATTACCAACGATAAGGTCACCTTCTCGATTTGGGGATATCTTGTCCCTGAGTCTAACAGAACTTTGCTTACATAGTAGATAGGACAATCCCTATTCCCATCTTTTCTTAACAGGACAACACTCACTGCCTTTTCGCCTACACCCAAATACATGAAAAGTTCATCTCCAGGCTAAGGTCGAGATAGCAATGGCAATTCCTTCAGGTAGTCCTTTAATTTCTCAAAAGCAGTTTGACATTCTTCGGTCCATTTAAAATTCCTTCCTCCTTTTATCGCCTTGAAGAATCGCAAGCTTTTCTCCATCGATTTGGACAAGAAGCGATTTAAGGCTACTATCTTCCTAGTTAGCCTTTGAACCTCCCTGATAGTGCTGGGTGGCTTCATGTCCAAGATAGCCTAGATTTTTTCGAGGTTAGCTTCAATTCCCCGATTAGTGACCATGAATCCCAAGAACTTCCCCAATCGTACTCCAAACGAACATTTGTTGGGATTTAGCTTCATATTATATTTTGAACACTTCAGACATTTATTCGGCATGTTATTCTCCCCTACGACTTTTAATAATCATATCATCCACATAAGTTTTCATTGTGTTACCCAACAAGTTCTTAAACACCTTGTTCACCATTCGCTGATACGTGGCACCTGCATTCTTCAAACCAAACGGCATCACTCGATAGCAATACGTTCCACTATCAGTAATGAAAGAAGTTTTTTCTTCATCATCCAGGTGCATCATGATTTGGTAGTACCCCAAAAAGGCATCCAGGAAACTAAGCAACTCATATCCAGAGGTCTCGTCCACCAGTTTGTCAATACGGGGCAAGGGATAAGAGTCCTTGGGCTAGCCTTATTTAAGTTAGTGAAGTCTACGCACATTCTCCATTTTCTATTGGCTTTTTTCACCATGACCACGTTTGCCAACCATTCTGGGCAATTGACTTCTCCGATAAATCCCGCTTGTAGTAACTTCGAAATCTCTTCATTTATGACCTTCTGTCTTTCCAGGGTAAAATTTCTTTTCTTTTGCTTGACCAGCTTGGCTCTTGGAACTACATTCAACCAGTGGCAAGCAACCTCAGGATCAATCACAGGGATGTCGTCGAGAGTCCAGGCAAAAACATCAATGTTCTCCTTCAAACACCAAATTATCTCTTCCTTTGTTTTGTTAGGTAGTTGGCTCCCAACGTAGACCACCTTCTCTCCATCATCCTCAACTAACCAGACCACCTCCATCTCTCCGTTTGGCTTCGGCTTAGGCAGCTTCTTGATCGTGAGGGTTTCCTTCCTCTGGATTCCTTTGCAAGTAGTTGACACGATATAACACGTTCTGGCCTTTTTTTGGTCCCCCTTCACTTGGCCTACACCGTGAGGAGTCGGGAACTTCATCAACAAATAACAGGGGGAGACCACTGCCCTCATATCGTTCAATAATGGTAACCCGAAAATCATATTGTATGTGACTGACGTCGATTTTACCACCATAAACAAGGCCTGTCAAATGACACTCCTTGGGTTTTCCCTCAAAGTAACTGGTAGATGAACTGCTTATGCTATTTTCACTTTTTCTCCTGAAAACCCATACAAGGGTGTCGGCACTGGCTTTAGCCTATCCTCCGAGATGTTCATTTTTTCAAAGCAGTTCTAGTAAATCAAGTTTACCAAACTCCCATTATCAACTAGAATCCGTCTGACTGGATGCTTTGCCACGACTGCTGAGATCACAATCGGGTTATCATGGGGAATTGTAATATCCCCCCTATCGGCTGGTGTGAAGGTAATAGGCTACTCATCCTGCCTCTCTTCCATCACCAAGTTTACTTGGTAGGCTTACCGAACATAAGACTTTTTAGATGAGGAGGAAGTGCCAGCCAACGATTCCCCTCCAAATATAACGTTGATTGTTGGGCCTGCGGGCTCGTTATCTTCTTCCTGATTTCTTCTATCTCCGCTCCTGTTCTCACTTCTCCTCGCATCTTCATTTCTTCCTCCATTCCTTCTATTTCTATCTCTTCTATCTCTGGGATTATTTCTCCTACTACATGCGGGGTAGTTATTTCTTTCGTCCCTCCATACAAATCGTTCTATCTTGCCTTCCCGTGCCAACTGCTCGAGCTGATTCATTAACTCTCTACATTTCTCCATAGAATGTCTATACGCAAAGTGGAAATTATAATACGAATCCAGGTTATGACCTAGATTCCCTGAGGTCTTCTTAAGGAATTGTATAGGACCTAACCCTTCAATAGCCGCCAACACTAATGCCCGAGATTCAGTGAGTGGAGTGTAAGTGGAAACTTCAACTTGGGGGCTTTCTCAAGTTTATTCGATTGACTGGAAGACCCCTCAGAGGCTTCTCTCCCTCGTTTCCTTCCTTCATTTTGCTCCCCAGTTGATACCATCTTCATCAGTTCCTCTTGGGTAATGTACTTATTTGCTGGGGAGAATAAGTCTAAAATTGTAATCGATTGGTCTAACGACAGGGACTCTTGTAATTTCTCAAACCTAGTCCCTTATAACATGGCTACCACGGCTACTCCTACTTGCAAATCACGTACCTCCAAAGTGGTATCCCTAAACTGATCTACGTAGCTTTTTAGCGACTCTTTACTTCCTTGGTTAAGGGTGAGCAAATAAGTTGGCTCTTCTTCCTCTAGCTATTCACTTGAGGAACTCATTCCGCAACTAGTCAAAAAAGGCAATGGATCTCTCAGGTAAACTGTTAAACCACTTCATCGCATGCCCCGTTAGGGTGATCGAAAAGGCCCTACACATTATCTCATCTTCCCATTCATGTAGTAACATCAACGCCTCATAGTTTTGTATATGATCATAGGGATCCGTTTTCCCTGTATCCGCTGTCATTTGCGGCATCTTAAACTTCGGGGGTAATGGTTCTACATGATGGCCCCGTTAAATGGTATTCTTCTCATCTGGCTTTCCTTTACCGACATTAGCTTTTTCTCTTCCAGCGCATGTTCTATCATCTTCTTCATATCCACTACGGGAGCGAGTTGATTTCTATCCCTTTCAACATGGGACAAGCCAGGCTGGTCTTCAACAACTACCTCCTTCCCTTTACTTCGAGATGCATCCCGTCGTGTCATTTGCGTGTTCCAAGTAGGGTTAAACTCCGATCTGGCCCTCCATGTGCTCCCCTCATCAAGGGTAGGCTGCTTCCTTTTAGCACCGATCTTTCTAGCACCTCCAACACCATGTCCCAGGTCAGTCTCGGGAAGATTTGACAGACTCAGATGTACGGTAAAAGATCCTACCACAGCCTCAGTACCTTGTCACCCAGCATCCTTTCGCACAGACTCGAGACCTTGTCGCCTAAACCCTACCACAGGTCCCATGCCTACTGTAGCCTCATACTCCAGTGGGGACGCTGCGGCAGGCTGTTTACTCTAGAGCCCTCATCTTGCTTATTCTGAGACTCTCTCGTAAGCTGCACCTCCTGTCTCAGCAGGGGGTCTACCACCACATGAGCATTCTGTCCACCTAGCATCGGCGGCAACACCCCTTGGCTTATTTCTCCCACGAGGTTCTGTATGGCTTGCGATACGCTCAACTGCGGGAGGACTCCCTTGAACAGATCCACCATAGCCCTTAGCGCCTGAGTTGTTTCTTTGCTTTACCACTTCAAAGTTTCGAATTTTGCCACAGACACTGTTGTTCTCTCTTCTCCCCTATTCGCCTGTGTCTTGTGGAGGGTCGGCTGTTAAGGAGAACTCACGGAGTTCTCATCACTTCCATCTTTGACAGTAGTCAACCTTGTTCTCACCATCTTCAAAATTTCAATTGGCTTTTATTTTGATTTCCCACAAACGGTGCCAATTTTTGTTGCACAAAACAACAATGAGTGATTGTTGACGTACGCTGCTTGTCTTTCTTTACACGTGTCTTCCAAAGCTTCTGTAAAATAAGAAAAGTCAGAGGAACGCAGGGGGTGGTCTCCTGCATAAGCACTCTGATGCTTAAGTCAGCACAGAATTCTCAGATGTAATGAACATAAAAGCCAAAAGTCAAAAATTAGGGAATAAAATAATACTTGTGGCCTATTTATAGGCGAATGAATTACCATTACTGTAGAGTAATTACCTGAGGGAAATATTGTCTTTTTTCGCTTCCAGAGAATTTTCTCCTTGTAAGTTTCAACAACCGGTATTCTTCAGAAGCGAGAGGGTGCCTGCGGTAGGCCTTCTTTAGGCTACGATGATCTCACGGGAGGCTTCTTTGCATATGTGGAAGACTGCCCACAATGATGCGGGAGATGGCTTCTCACAAAACAAGAGTTGGTCTCTCGCCTGGCAAGAGGTGGTCTCTCGCTAGGCGACGGACAATCTCTCGTCATTTTTCCACGTGGCCCACTAAAAGCGTGCCACGTGGCTTCGCCGGATCATTTCCATGATGGGCCTTCCTTAGGTTGGGCCTTCCCATATTATAAGAAATATAAACATAGTTATGAATGGTGAAAATAAAAAATGTGCTAGTAAGATAATAAAAATAAAAATAAAACAAAAAGTAAAAATAATAAACAATGAAAACATAAATAAATTAATAATTTCGATAATGGAATCTATGAAGCAATTGCGAACAATTAACACTCGAAGAATTTCTAAGTGAGAAAATCCTTCTAAATCTATCTAGAACGATGGAAGATTTAGAAGGTATTTTCAAAATAAATAAATAATAAACATAATAACATAACAGTAATAAAATTTACATTCTAATAAAATAATAAAGATAAAATAAAAATAAAAATAATAATAATTAATAATTAATAAACAATAAAATAATAATTTCGATGATTGAATCTTTGAAGCGATTACGAATGAGTAACACTTGAAAAATTCTTAGGTGAGATGATTCTCTTAAGTTTTTCTAGAGTGATTGAAGATTTAGGAGATATTTTTTATATTAAATATTTAAATTCCAAATAGAAATAATATATAAATTTCAAAAAAATAAATAAACAAAAAGTAATAAAAAAATTAAATAAAATAAATTAGGGAATAGTAAACTTAAATAAAAATTGATACTTTCGATGACAGCGCCTCTTCAGAGGAATCGAATGGTACCCTTAAATACTCTTGAAATGAGAAGATTTTTTTAAGAGTTCATCAGAATGATGGAGAGTTCTTAAAAGAATTTTCAATATTTAAATAAATATAAATAATAAATTTTAAAAGACCACTTATTAGACTAAATAATAAATTTTAAAAGACCACTTATTAGACTAAGTTAAAATAACACAAGATTAAAATGATATCAATTTTGGGCGTTATAAAAGTACTATAATCTTCCCTACACGTAAATAAACTTTTGAACCCCAAACTCTAAAACATAGACCAAAATCTATCATCTTAAGAAAACTTTATGTAGGATTTCTTTAGAAAGATAGAAAATAGGTACCCAATCTGTGATAACTGTAAATTTTTCAATTATTAGAAATTAATATTAAAGCAAATAAATAAATAAAATTGTGAGAACGGAATATTGGTGAAAATCTTGAGAATTGAGAAAGGAACGGATGGTGAAAGTCTGAGTGAAGAAAAGTTTTATATATCTATATTGTGAATACAATATGTATTGTGTTATTATATTTATATAGATATATATATATATATATATATATAAATGTAAATTAAATAAAACAAAATAAGGAAAAAACAAAAGAGAAGGAAGAAATCGGGAAGCCTCCCGATTCTTCCTCCCCGAGTGGCAACCGGCCACTGTCGCCAGAGAAAGGCTAGAGGGGAGGCTCCAAAATCATTTTAAGCAGACCCAAGCAAAGCAATGCAAACCTGAGGCAAAAAAAAAGAAAGAAAAAACACAGAAACCCTTCCCACTCACCACCGAAACACTAAACACCACCCTCACCACCGAAGCCCTAAATACCACCCTCACCACCGAAACCACAACACCGTCGCATCACTACCATACCTAGCTCTAACCTAAACCGAAACCCCAAACCTCCTAGATCTAAACCGTACCTGCAACAAAAATTCAACTACAACAAAACCAACGACAAAACCAGCAACAACAACATGAAGCCCGAAGACTCCAAGCACCAGATCTAAAAAAAAAATGAAAACAAAAAAATAAAAAAGGGAGGGGAGGCTTCGGAGAAGGTTAGATCTATAGGGTTGGGAGTGTTTTCGGAATAAACGGAGGGCAGATCAGAGTAGAGGAAGACGAGGGAAGTGTTTTAGAGCCGTCGGAAAGCTCACCGGCGACCGGCGGCGGCGCACGGTGGCCGAAAATCGCTCGGCGAGGGAGAGGGACGAGAGAATTTGAGAGTTTTTGGAGTTTTTTTTTTGGGAAGGCCGGCTAAAATGAGGAATTAAAAAAAAAGAGGGCTATTTATAAGGCATCAAAACGCACCGTTTGGAGACGACCCGCGTGCTGACCCGCGCACAGACCCGACCCGGATCCGAGATCCGCGCGACCCGACTCCACTCCAGCCTCTCGTGACCCGCGCGCCGACCCGCTTCGCGATCCGACCCGTCCACGCCTACCCCGACCCAGCAGCTACGGCCCGCTCTGTTTTGGGGTATATTTCCTTTCTTTATTCTATTTATTTATTTGTTAATTATGGCAAAACAACAAAAAACAAAAAAAACAATAATAAAATAGAAAATGTAACAAAGTGAAAAATAAATAAAATAAATAAATAAATAGTATGATACAATAAAATAAAAATGAACATATAGTTTTAAAAGGGAAAATAAATAAATATAAAATATGTAAAATACATAGTTTTAAAGTATATAAATTTGATGTATATAAAATACATATAATAATAAATATATAAAAGGAAATGTAAATATATAGTTTTAGAATGAATATAAACGAATATGTAAAATACATATATGTAAACATATAAAATATATAGCCTTAAAACATATAAATATATTTTTTTATTTTTTAGAATGTATAAATAAATATATAAAATGTATATATATATATATAAATTATACATAAAAACACATTTTTAAAATAAAAATAAATTTTTATTAGATAAATGAAATACGGGTTAAGGAAAAAATAATAATAAATGAAGAATAATAATAAAATAAATAAAATAAGTATGGAATTTCGATGATAAGTTTTCGTAGAACTCGCAAGTAGCGATTCTTCGAAAAACTTTAAATGAGAGGAATTATATCGAATGTTACCAGAGTATTGGGATATTCGGTATTATTCCTCAACATCCAATTTCATGCTTATTTATTTTTTTTATTTTATTTTTTATTTTTTATGTTTTATTTTTTAAAAAAAATTTAATTAATAATAATAATAAAATGAATAAATAAATATATAATAATGAGTTTTGACAAATAAAGAGTGTTTAGTGAAATATTAATTAAATGAAAACTAATAAAAACAAAAGAGGTAATAAAAACAATTGAGAGAAATAAACAAAAGGGGATTTTTAGAAATATAAATATAAAATAATTAAACCAATAAAACTTAATCATAGCAAAGTTTCCAAAGGTGAAGAATGGTAGTCAAATTAATTAAATAAGTAGTAATGGAATTTTAACAAAAAGGAATAATTGAAAGAATCAAGATAATAAACATTAATTTTAAAATAAATGGAATTCTTCCGATGATGGGATGTCATGAAACTCACAAGTAGTGATTTCTTGACTGATCCATAGGTAAGAGGAATTAGCTAAATGTTACCAGAGTATTTGGATATTTAGCTAAATTTTTCAATATCAAGAGTTTCATTAATAAAATCAAACTTAAATAAAATTTCTTTTTCATTAATAAAAGTTAAAATATAAAGTTCTTTTTATAACGCACCATATACTATATGTCAGCATCATATTCATGAAACATTAATTCTAAAATAAATGAAATTCTTCCGATGATGGGATGTCATGAAACTCACAAGTAGTGATTTCCTGACTGATCCCTAGGTGAGAGGAATTAACTAAATGTTACCAGAGTATTGGGATATTTAGTTAAATTTTTCAATATCGAGAGTTCGTTTATAAAAAAAAATTTTAAATACAAAGTTATTTATAATTTCATATGCATCTCATACTATATGTTTGCATCATACACATAAACATTAATTTTAAAATAAATGAAATTCTTCCGAGGATGGGATGTCTTGAAACTCACAAGTAGTGATTTCTTGACTGATCCCTAGGTGAGAGGAATTAACTAAATGTTACCAGAGTATTGGGATATTTAGCCAAATTTCTCAATATCAAGAGTTTCATTAATAAAATCAAAATAAATAAAATTTCTTTTAAGTTTCATATGCATCATACATTTTTATCAATACTACATGCGTACAAGATTAATTATAAAATAGCATGAGCACCACCAAGGATGAGATTCTATAGAACTCACAAGTAATGATTCTTAAGAAATCTCTAGGTGAGGTGAATTATTTCAAATGTTACCAGAGTATTGGGATATTTGATCTAATTTTTCAATAAATGGTGTTCATGTTGATTTTCATAATGGAATTTTTTAACACATATAATAGTGATATTTAAGCAAACACACAATTTTTTAATATAATAAACGAATTAAACTTAAGCCAAGACTATTTTATTAAAATCAAAAGATACCGTGTAGTTGGATGGTACCATTTTTTTTAACGGGCGTTGTGAGGGTGCTAATTCTTCCTCACACGTAACCGTACCCCCGAACCCAAGTTTTGTTTTCGCATACCTCAAAAATTATCTTTTAATAAAACTTAATTAATTTTGAGATTTTGTTAAAAAGATAAATATTTTTAGGTGGCCAATCACACCTAGTCAAAAAAAATTGGTGGCGACTCCTTTGTTTTTAAATGTTTTCAAAATCGTCGAGCGCGAAGCCGTTACGACAGCTTGGCGACTCCACTGGGGACGCTAAGAGGGTCAAACCATTAAATAACCATATGGTATCTTAAATTTTAATTTGATAGTCTTGATTGGCATTTGAATTTAAAGAATAAAAATAAAAATAAATTCTATATAGAACTTAAAAAAAAAAAACTTCATTTCATCCATTATTTGATTCATTACATTCATTATGTATAAGGTTGTTGTTGAATAAATAAAGTAGGACATATACTCATTTATTGTTGCATACATAAGTGCATTGGCATAACATGAGCCCTACACCCGGGTTCCGTCCTCCTTAGGAGGGGGTAAAGTAGCTATGCTCTCGTGAGGTAATCACCTCCGCAATGGCAAGTGAAATACTCCCACTCAGATCTGTTCCTTACTAGTCTAGTGTGGACGACAGTACGGAATGATTTGGGAACCTTGTAGATATGTGAAACTGTTAGCTTTAAATTGCCATACATATTTTGAAATGACAAAAACTTAAGTGAGCTTTAATGTTTTAATTCATATTGTAAATTTGCCTTATCACACATGATTTTCTCAATACATTTTAAGTGATCATACCCAAACATTAAGACCATGATTTAATGATACATCCTTATTGGTCTTAATTCTTTATAAATGTTTTGAATATTTTAGAAAATCACTTAATGAATTTTTGGACAATGTTTTTATCAAAGAAAGTCATGAAAAACTCCCACAAAAGTGCCAATATGTTTTGGGTTGAATTAGGATCAAAGACCACATCATTTCTAACCCAAAAGTGCAGGAAAAACCCATTCTGGAAGAATGGGATCGATCCCCTAAGGAAAGGGATCGATCCCTTTTTGGCAGTGTGCCCCGGAAGGCCAAAATGAAGCATGGGATCGATCCCCTAAGGAAAGGGATCGATCCCTTTATGTCAGAAAGTATCCAACGGCTATTTTCTGTGAGATACAACGGCTAGTTTCGGTTTTGGCTCCAACCAACGTCCACAAACCATCCAAGGGGCTATAAATAGAGGCTTAGAAGCTAAAGGAAGGAAGAGGAACAACCAAGCAACATCTTTCATCATCTTATTCATCTTCCTCAAGCCTCAACATCAATTCAAGAGATAAAGAGTCTTCATCTTCTATCATTCATCTATTTCTTGTATTGCTTAGCACAAACTTTGTATAGGCTTTTACTTGTGCTTAATCTCTGTAATCACTTGCCTATCTAGAGGCCTTCTTTGATTACTTCTCTTGTAAACCAATTCATTCCTTGTAAAAGGGGAGGTTTCTCTTTAGCCTTGAAAAAGAGGGAGGTTTCTCTTTAGCCTTAGAAAAAGAGGGAGGTTTCTCTTTAGCCTTAGAAAAAGAGGGAGGTTTCTCTTTAGCCTTAGAAAAAGAGGGAGGTTACTCTTGAGCCTAGAAAAAGAGAGAGGTTTCTCTTGATCCTTGAAAAGAGGGAGTGTAACAAATTCAAGTATAGTGAATTTGGGGAAAATCCTTGGGAGCGTCTCAAGGTAGAGGACGTAGGCAAGGTTGCCGAACCTCTATAAATCGCTTGCGTACATTTCTCTTTCCCTACTCTCTTTAATTACTTGCAATTATATTTGTGCTTATTGTATTGAATTTGGATTGCATGATTGAATAGCCTAGAGAACTTAGAAAATATCAATATAGGCTAGAGAATTTAGAGAAACCGAAAAACGAACCTAAGGGTAGTTAAAAACCGATTCACCCCCCCTCTCGGTATCGCCTATAAGAGCAAACAATTGGTATCAGAGCTTGGGCTCGAGATTAATTTAGACTAACCTCTATCGAGCAAAACGATCATAAATGGCTCTAGGTGATGATTTTGAGACTAGCTCACAAACTTTAGAAGAATATTCATTTGATGAGCTTCAAGATGCATTTAATGAGCTAAGTGATGAATATAAATCAATGCATGCAAAATATAACAAAAAGTTAAATAAATTTAGAAAAGAGAATGAAATTTTGATCAATACAAATGTTGAGTTGGAGGAGAAAATAAAAGATCTAGGCTCAAAGAATGATGAACTCACCAAGGTGAAATTAGAGCTAGAAAAGAAATTAGAAGATATTAAAGATAAATTGGCAAATCCTAGCTCTTTGACTATTGAGGATGAAAAGGAAAAACCTAGCTCTAGTGAATGCAATAATCATTCTTATGATGATTTACAAGATGCTTTTGATGAGCTAGCTAGTGAATTTGAATGCATGAACTCAAAATACAAGAAAATGATCACAAAATTAAAAATGGAAAATGATGAGCTATTGAATGCTAAGTTAGCATTTCAAAAGAAATTAGAGGAAGCTAATCTAGAAATAAATGAGTTGAATGAAAAGAATACAAATTTGCATAACTCATTTTCTAGGTTCTATATGGGTCAACAAAAGCTAGATCATATGTTAGAGACCCAAAGAGCTTTCTTTGACAAAGATGGGTTAGGTTATAATGAAAAACAAAAAGAAACTCATCTGAGGAATTTCTTAGTGAGCAAAAATACTATGCATGATCTATCTCTTACATGCTCACTATGCAATAGAATAGGACACTCTTCACAAGCATGCACATATAGAAAAACCACATTTAGAGGAAGAGTTGTTAGAAAAATGTGGGTGCCAAAGCATGCAATAAATAATGATGAATTATGCTTGAAATGGATCCCAAAAGGATCTAAAATTGTAAATACTAACTCTCATGGACCCAAGAAAGTTTGGGTACCAAAGCATGCTTGAATTTGTGTGTTGTAGGAGTGTTAGAGCATGGAGATACAAGATACAATGAAGTTTGAATGCTCAACACATCCTCATGGAGTTTGCTTGTGCCAATGAGAAAAAGGAAGAGCTTGGAAATCCATCTTTGACAAATCACAACAATTCCTCAAAGGATGGCTCAAGGTGGATCCAACACATCAAGGCAAAGCATTCTCTAGCAAAGGAGTTTTGTAAGTTTAATTCTTTACTCCTTAAAACTTTATTTGATTATTTGTGCTTTGATAATGATTTGTGATGCATTGTGAGTTGAATGATAGAACAAAAGGTATGATAAATGATTAATGAGAAATTTGGTTGATGATTCTTGATGCATTGTGAGTTGTGATTGAGCAAAAAGCATGATTGTTGACTGTTTGATGGACAATTCTTGATGGATGAATGAAAGACATGATTTATGATTTTGAAATGATTTTTGGATTTCTGTAGTTTGAGCAAGTTTGATATGCTTAGATAATATATTTAGTTGCTCAAAAACTGATAAATGTGTCATACATGCAAAATACCATGTCATGAGCTTTAATGAAGAGTTTGCATGTTGGAAATTATGGCATGTTGTTCACATAATATATGCTTTGATGATATATGTGCTTAAAATCTATGTGAACAAGTTTGTTTTGACATATTTATGTAATCTAATGCATTGGTTTGGTCAAAATATGCTTAAATCTTAAAATGACCCCCTTTGAGGCCAAAAATACATTTTATTGTGTAAATTCTTCCAAAATTGCAAAATCTTTTGTAAAATGGTTTTTCATTCAGATTTTTCATTCATACAAGTCCAAAATCATGTTTTACAAATGTCTAAACCTTTACTTGGACTTAAATTACTCAAAAATGAAGTTTTGGCACCTCAAAGGTTGGATTTTCTGTCAAAAACTGCAGACACAGGATGAGGGATCGATCCCTTAGCAAGAAGGATCGATCCCTTTGAGCAGAATGCAGGAAATTTGCATTCTGGAATTAAGGGATCGATCCCCCTCCAAAAGGGATCGATCCCCCCAGGCCAAAATGGCTTTTCTGCACTTTTTCAACCGAATTTGAGAAGGATTTTTCCCTTTCTTGATATCTTCTTTCTTCTCAAGTTAAAATTCATTGTTTTAACTTCTTTTTGATGATCTTTAATGTATGAAAATTCATTTTTCATTGATATCATGCCTCAACTTCATCAATTAATATCATTTCCAACAAATGGTATCACTTTCAACAATCTATATCATTTTTCTTGAACTCACAAGTGCAAAATCAGTTTTCTCATTGAAAATGGTCATGAATTGCATAAATCTTGAAATAATCTTGAAATATACTTTAAATGAATACTTAAACATAATTTTGAGATCTATTTCAATGATTTATGGATATATTTGAGAATTTGATGAACTTGTGCATAATGAGTGTTTTTCATATCTTTTGTTCATCTTAGTCAAGCATGCTTATAGGATTATGTCTCTTGGCTTGACTTATCAATTCCACACTAGGTTTCATGATAATTTTACATCTAGTGGATTGATTTCAAATATAAATTCAACAATTGGTAATGGTCATTGGCCTATAATTTGTGATGGTAAATGGATCCTCAATGTTCAAATGCATGAAACTTTATCATCCTTGTACTTAAAGAACTAAGGTCTTAATGACAACACCAACATTCAAAGATAAATGCAAACTTGAACAAATTTAATATCCATGCATTTATTATTTGAATATTTCCTTGCTCATAATTAGTTAAGGACTTGAATTAGAAAATGAGCATAGGATTTGTGTGCTTGAAACCATGGAAGAAAATATGTTTGCTTGAATTCCTTGATGTTTTGAATCTTCCATATGGTATCAATTTGTGAATATGAATATGGATTAATCTTTTATGATTGTGTACATTTGATGATCTGTGTTGTGTTCTTGCATATTTAGAATGAGTATTTTCTTGACATGAACACACTACACATAGATATTGGATTCATGCAAAATGCCTAAGTTAACCATTAGTAACAATTGGTATTTAGATTGAAATAACAATTAGTATCATTGGAAACCATATTTTCAATAATTGGTAAGCCAAAACTAAATTACCAATTGGTTTGAGCTTTAAATTGACAATTCTTCTCATGCTTTTTAAGATTGAAATGACTAATAGAGAAGAATTCTCTTAGGATATTTTTGTATGAAACTCTTGTGTGCTAAAATTTGAAGTTAATTGCTATATGATTTAATTCTAGACACAATATTTCTTGAATATGATTTATGAGCACATGCATATGATATGTTATATAATTTTAGCTCATAATCATGATGTATTACCATGCACCTTAGTCGGACCTTAGAGAACAATTGATATACTTAGGTGCTTGCTTAACTTCTTACCAATTGGAACCTTCTTGCAAAATTACTTATCAACAATTGGTATCCAAATTATTTATAAACAATTGGTATTGGATCATAAGTCATATTCATTGCATGAATATTTCATACTCTTTGAGAATATTGACTTATTTATTTGTGCTATAAGTCCCATGTACTAACATGTTTCTTGTTGGATGGAGCATTTTTATTTATTCTCACATAGCCATGATTTTAGGGGGAGCATATTTTTTATTATTTTTCCTTCTTTTTGCTATGACAAAAAGGGGGAGAGATAGATAAAGGGAGAGATAGAAAAAGGGAGAGATAGATATAGAGAGAGATATTAAGGGGGAGAAATAGTTTAAAAATTCATTTTCAAAACCCATGCTTATATTAAGGGGGAGCTTTATAAAATCCTGCTTTATTTGAGGGGGAGTATTTTATCAAAGAATTTTCAAAGCAAATTTACATTAAGTTTTGTCATATCAAAAAGGGGGAGATTGTTAGCTTTAAATTGCCATACATATTTTGAAATGACAAAAACTTAAGTGAGCTTTAATGTTTTAATTCATATTGTAAATTTGCCTTATCACACATGATTTTCTCAATACATTTTAAGTGATCATACCCAAACATTAAGACCATGATTTAATGATACATCCTTATTGGTCTTAATTCTTTATAAATGTTTTGAATATTTTAGAAAATCACTTAATGAATTTTTGGACAATGTTTTTATCAAAGAAAGTCATGAAAAACTCCCACAAAAGTGCCAATATGTTTTGGGTTGAATTAGGATCAAAGACCACATCATTTCTAACCCAAAAGTGCAGGAAAAACCCATTCTGGAAGAATGGGATCGATCCCCTAAGGAAAGGGATCGATCCCTTTTTGGCAGTGTGCCCCGGAAGGCCAAAATGAAGCATGGGATCGATCCCCTAAGGAAAGGGATCGATCCCTTTATGTCAGAAAGTATCCAACGGCTATTTTCTGTGAGATACAACGGCTAGTTTCGGTTTTGGCTCCAACCAACGTCCACAAACCATCCAAGGGGCTATAAATAGAGGCTTAGAAGCTAAAGGAAGGAAGAGGAACAACCAAGCAACATCTTTCATCATCTTATTCATCTTCCTCAAGCCTCAACATCAATTCAAGAGATAAAGAGTCTTCATCTTCTATCATTCATCTATTTCTTGTATTGCTTAGCACAAACTTTGTATAGGCTTTTACTTGTGCTTAATCTCTGTAATCACTTGCCTATCTAGAGGCCTTCTTTGATTACTTCTCTTGTAAACCAATTCATTCCTTGTAAAAGGGGAGGTTTCTCTTTAGCCTTGAAAAAGAGGGAGGTTTCTCTTTAGCCTTAGAAAAAGAGGGAGGTTTCTCTTTAGCCTTAGAAAAAGAGGGAGGTTTCTCTTTAGCCTTAGAAAAAGAGGGAGGTTACTCTTGAGCCTAGAAAAAGAGAGAGGTTTCTCTTGATCCTTGAAAAGAGGGAGTGTAACAAATTCAAGTATAGTGAATTTGGGGAAAATCCTTGGGAGCGTCTCAAGGTAGAGGACGTAGGCAAGGTTGCCGAACCTCTATAAATCGCTTGCGTACATTTCTCTTTCCCTACTCTCTTTAATTACTTGCAATTATATTTGTGCTTATTGTATTGAATTTGGATTGCATGATTGAATAGCCTAGAGAACTTAGAAAATATCAATATAGGCTAGAGAATTTAGAGAAACCGAAAAACGAACCTAAGGGTAGTTAAAAACCGATTCACCCCCCCTCTCGGTATCGCCTATAAGAGCCAACAGAAACCTTAAACCAGCATATAGTATGTTGTGAGGAGACCAACCTAGGATAGAGCCATTCCTTCCCTTTTATGAGAGTGACCTTTGATAGGACATAAATAAGCATCACATCCTTTATCTGCTTTTATTTCCATGTTTGTATTGTTTATACACATACTGATTTGTATTTGTTTTTCTGTTGTCCCTTGCATGAATCTTCTTGCATCACATAGTCACATAAGGGGACATTTTAACCATGGCTCTTGGCAACGAGGAATTTTTCACTGAATCCATAGAAAGGCTAGCTTGTTCGTCGTCTGTGAATGTTCCATGTGATTCCTACCGAGAGGTACGAATTTGGTCTGAAAAAGTTCAACAAGTGAAAGGAGATTGCTTGACTGGGAATTTCATGTCCTCACTCCCACAAGAAGTGAATCTAAACCTCCAACAAAATAATCTAACAGATTTAGCCAACTTATGGGATCAAATCAGTGAAGAAGGGAAGAAGGATTTCCATGAAAAATATGGCCAAATAGAGTCTTTGATTGCTGTAAAAGTTGAAGAACCACTGATCAGAGCTGCTATTCAGTTTTGGGATCCCTCCCATAGGTGCTTCTCTTTCAATGGAATGGACTTGACACCCACAGTAAAGGAGTACTCCGTCCTGTTAGGTATTGACCTGAAAAGTCCGGATAAGATCTATGTTCGAAAGCCAAAATCTGGATACCGCAAGAAGCTAGCCAAACTTATGGGAGTCAGACCGGAGAACATAGACTCTCATAAAAAGGAGAAGGGATCCAATGTTTGTATGCCCTGGGATTTTCTTCATGCATTTATCAAGGGACATCTTAGTGACCCGCAAGGATTGGCGGCTTTTGCTTTAGCAATCTATGGTTTGATTATCTTCCCTAAGGTGCTAGGGCACATTGAAGTAGCAGTGATCGACTTTTTTGAGCAAATCGAGAATAATGGGAATCCAGCACCTGCCATACTAGCGAAAACCTTCAGGTCATTGAATTATTGTCGGAGAAATGGAGAAGGGCGGTTTGTGGGATGTGCACAGCTACTACATGTTTGGGCTAAAAGTCATTTCAAGTGTGAGGAAAAGGCCTTTAAGAGAACTTTCCTACATCATCGTGCTCCAGTTAAAGAGTTCTGCAACAATAAGTGGCCGAAGCCGAAGAGCAAGGAAGAATGGGTGGACTTTTTGCAAAGGCTCGGGGAAAAACTGATTGTATGGATGATGCCTTGGATGCCTCATGTGCCGGTCTTGTATCGATGCGGAGAAGAATCATGGGTGCAACTTCTAGGACCATGGGGAGTGGTAAGCTATGCACCACTTATGGTGCTAAGACAGTTTAAAGCTAAACAGTTTATTCCACTAACACATGGGCTTAGTGATTTGGAGTTTTCTTACGGTGAGCCAAAGGCAATGAAAAGAGGAGAGCAAGTGGTTCGATCATGGAAACAAGCACGAAGAATCAACCTTGGACCCCTCTCTGATAAAGCTACCCCGGAATACCTGATATGGAGGGCAAAGCAAATAAGGGAGGTGGTGTTTCTCTCGAGAGAATGCAGCATGCCTTTAGAACCGGAAGAAGAAGTATCTGAGGTCGAGATTGCCAGGCAACAATTCAAGATAGATGAGGAAAGGTGGAAACAAGAGAATTTGAGGCTTCGGAAAGAGATGGAACAGCTCAAGTACGAGGCGAAAATGAGAGAAGCCAAGCTCAAGAAGGTCCAACAAGAACACAACGTCACCAACAAGGATCTCAGAAATCTGCACCTAGAAAACAAGAAATTGAGATCTAAAATGAGGGTTGGAGGGATCATGCAAACTTCAAATGAAAGAAAAAGAGAATTAGAAGACTTGCCGAAAAGGGTAGAACACTGGGCGCACAAAGCGAAGAAAAGCGAAGAAGAAGTTGCCTATTTGTCCCAAGAACGACAAAATTAGGAAGGCATGTACTCAGCTAGTGCAAGGAAGTTAGCCCAATGTCAGAAAGAGAATGAGGAACTGAAGGAGAAGTTGAAAAAAGGAAAGCAAGTTGAAGTAGATGACGAAAAAGCTACATTGCAACAAAAGGTTCAAATGTTAGAGGAACAGCTACAAGCACATAAGGACCACATTAAAGTAATAATAGAAGATTGGGAGCGAAGTGAAAACAACTGGAGCTATGGATATGAGATGGCACAAGATGCAAGCATGACGTGGAGAGTGGGAAGTCTGGGGAGGCAGCAATATATTGAGCATATGGCCACTCAAGTTTGCAAGGCCGTGACAAAGGCAAGGGAAATGGTTGATAAAGTTGAAGCTCTGAGACAAGAAACCTTCCTACAGAAAAATATGGGCAAAGGCTGCTGAACTTTTTAGACGAGGCTAGGGATCAATATCAGCAAGTTAGTCGTTTTTATGGATTTAATCAAAATATGATCGGAATGTAACAAGTGACTTTTTGAATGAATGAAAGTTCCTTTTTGTTGAAATTGTTATGGCTTAAATATCCCTTAAAGTATCATTTATTTAACATCACATTCATTCATCTAACATCACATTCATTCATTCCCTCATATAGTTTAAATAAAACGTGATTGCATCATATAGTAATTAGTTTCTTACTGTGGTAATCAAGATTCAAGGGTAGCTTCAACATTCAAGATTCCAGCCCAAATTCCTAAACACTCGTACAACACTCGGTCACGCTCAAGAGCAATGGAGGAAGAACATGGTAATAGGATGGAGAAAGCGCAAGAAGAAATCCGAGGGCAGTTAGCCGCTTTAATGGAAATGATGACAAGGATGAACCGAGAGAAGGAAATGGCTAGAGAAACACCTAACCCAGGGACAGATCAGCCCCTGGAAGATGATGATCCCCAATACCCTCCAGGGTTTACCCCATTTCATGCCCAATCCTCACAAGGCATGCCTCCACCTCCACCTTATGTCCAAACCTCACAAGGAATACCTCCACCTCCACCTCCTCCACAGCCTATGGGCAGCTATGCTTATGTGTATCCGGGAGCACCGAGTACCTCAGCACAACCTCATATCATAGTGCCTATACCTCTCACTCAAGGGACAAGACCTGTGGATCCAATTCAAGTCCCTGACTTAGATGATCCAAGAGAGCAAGAGAAATTGAAGGGTAGCGTGTCGGAGATAAAAGGCGATTCCGACTCTAAAAAGTTCAGCATTATAGAGGAAAGGCTGCGGGCCATCGAGGGCAGTGATTTCTATGGGTCAGAGGATGCAATGGGATTGTGCTTAGTTCCAGATGTGGTAATCCCTCCTAAGTTTAAGACTCCTGAGTTTGAGAAGTACGATGGGACCAAGTGCCCCATCACTCATGTGACAATGTATTGTCGCAAGATGGCCGCTTATAACCATGATGACAAGCTGTTGATACATGTGTTTCAGGATAGCCTCACGGGGTCCGCTGCTAGATGGTATGTGCAGCTAGATGGTATGCGTATTCATAGTTGGAGCGACTTGGCTAGGGCATTTATTGCTCAGTACAAGCATGTCACGGACATGGCCCCAGACAGATTGACCTTGCAGAACATTGAGAAGAAAGCTAATGAAAGCTTCAAGGAGTATGCTCAGTGTTGGAAAGACTCGGCAGCACAAGTCCAGCCACCTCTGACTGAGAAGGAGATTACAGTGCTATTTGTTAATACTCTAAAGGCCCCCTATTATGAACGTATGATAGAGAACGCAACAAAGAATTTTGCTGACATGGTCATCACTGGTGAAATAATCGAGAACGCAATTAAGAACGGGAAGTTGGAAGGCAGTGATTCGAAGAAGGGTGGAGTGTCCAAGAAGAAAGAAGTTGAAACCCAAGCAGTCACCCATACAACACCCCGGTATAGGGGATATGCACCTTCCCCACCTCGATTTCGACCACAGCCTCAACCTTACCCATATTACCAACCTTATTTCCCGACCTCAAATAATGTCTCTCCTGCTCCTTACCAAAGCCCATTACATCCACCAACCTTTCGCCCAGATTTTCGTCTCCCAGCACCTTACTATACACCAACGCCTACGGCCCAACCTTACCAACCAAACAGTAGCCCAATTGTTAACCAAAGGCCTCCCCGAAGAAATACTGAAAGGCCTCCTATTGATCCTATCCCCATGGCATACACAGACTTATTCCCACAACTGGTAAAAGGTCACATGCTCGCACCTCTTTACATGGAGCCAATGAGACCACCTTTTCCAAGATGGTATGACCCCAGTGCTCGATGTGACTATCATGGTGGAAACCCGGGTCATTCAACGGAAAATTGCAAGGCTTTGAAATATAAGGTGCAAGATTTGGTCAAATCAGAGAGGTTGACTTTTTCCAAGGAAGTGGAGCCAAGTATCAATGCTAACCCATTGCCTAGTCATAATGGAGGATCAGTTAGTGTAGCTGAAGTTGGGAGGAAATTTTGCATAAAAAGACACGTGGAAGAGGTTAGGACTCCAATGAGCCTAGTATTCGATGTTCTAACCAAGGCCAAGATGATTCAGCCTGTATCGTTGGAATCGAAAGTCCATCAAGATGAACCCGACTCAGATCAAGTGTGTGAATATCATATAGGATCTGTGGGCCATTCTATCCAAAACTGTCATTAATTTCGACAAGTGGTCAATCAATGATGGATTCATTCTTAATAGAGTTCTATACGAAGGAGGAGGAAGATGTGGTGAGTACTACTTCAGTTGAGTCTTCAGGAGACGATTATCCATGGGGAAAGCCAATGACAGTATTTTACAAAGAAAAAACCAGTCCCAAGGTGGAAGAATCTAGCTTTGTCACTCCTCCGACCATGACAATCAAGATTCCGAGCTCTTTCCCTTACAAGAGTAATAAAGCTGTCCCTTGGAAATATGAATTCAAAGCAGTGATTGAAGGGTCAGACAACGTGGGCTCGAACAAGTTGGCCATACCGGGTAGTGCAAACATAAGTGGAGTAAGTGGAATTACGCGAAGTGGAAGGTGCTATACTCCAGAGATGTTAGATAGGGCCCAAAAGGGGAAAGGAAAGGAGAAAGAAGAAGACGATCAGGCGGAGAAAGAAAAGGAACAGGCCTCGTTTTCCAAGGACCAAGGAGGAAACTTGCAAAAGCCAGTATCAGAGGACGATGCAAAGGAGTTTTTAAAGTTGATTAAGCACAGTGAATATAGTGTGGTCGAGCAATTGAACAAGATGCCTGCTCGAATTTCACTATTATCTCTGCTGTTAAATTCAGAATCGCATCGGAACGCCTTAATGAAGGTGTTGAATCAAGCCTATGTGCCTCATGATATTCCGGTCGACAGTATGGACCAGTTGGCGGGAAATATCACAGCAGCAAATTTCATATCTTTCAGTGATGACGAAATTCCGTCGGAAGGGCGAGGGAGTATTAAGGCCTTGAACATCACTACCGGTTGCAAGGGCCACACGATCGCCAAAGTTTTGATCGACAACGGATTGTCGATAAATGTTCTACCTATGGCCACGCTGGCAAAGATGCCCATTGACATTTCTTGCATACAACCAAGCCACATGGTTGTAAGGGCATTTGATGGCTCTAGAAGGGACGTCATAGGTGATATTGAAATCCCTATTGACATCGGGCCTGTCACCTTCAATATCCAATTTCAAGTAATGGATATTTTGCCATCATACAGTTTCCTACTGGGGAGACCATGGATCCACACGGCGGGTGCTGTTCCTTCATCATTGCATTAGAAAGTGAAGTTTATTGTCGGTGATAAACAAATTTCTATCTTCGGAGAAGAAGACTACGTGATCACCAAGCCCTTATCTGTGCCCTACATTGAGGCAGCTGAGGAAGCATTGGAGTGTTCTTTCAGAGCCTTCGAAATTGTGAACGCAACCTATGTAGGAGAAGGATCAAGAATACCTACCCCTCGATTGTCAACCGCTGCCAAGATGGTTGTTAAACAGACACTGCAAAAGGGCTGGCGTGTCAGGAAAGGTTTAGGGAAAAATCTTCAAGGATCTGGGAAACCTGTGAAGATTGTGGAGAACAAAGACAGATTTGGCCTCGGATACAAGGCCACTGGTTCAGAGAGAAAAAGGATTCTGGAAGAAAGAAGGAATAAAAGAATAGCCCGCCTCCGAGGATACGAAGAAGAATCGGAGAGGATGTTGATCCCGTACCTCTATGATACATTTCGATTTGGAGGATGCTATCACCCCGATTCGTTAGAAGCAGTGGAAGCGAGACCTATGTTATTGATGAAAGGATTCTCTCGCGGATTCCTAGTCTAAAGGGGTGCATGGAGGAATGGCCACTTTTGTTTTAAGAATGATTATGTTGTGGGGCACGGAGCTGAAAGACTGAATTGTTGAAAGGATACCTTCTATTTTTTTGTTTTTTCTTTTGTAATGTAGTAAGGTAGATTATCAACATCTCGATCTAGAGAGCTCTAGAAGATTTTTTTTGTAAACTTGATCTTCATCATCATTTCAATAAATTAACAAGTTCAATGCATTTCGAGCACTTTCTTTTCATCCATCATCATTTCTATAACTGTTTTCTCTTCCTATTCACTACAATTGGTAAGAACAACCAACCATATCTGTTAAATCTTTACTTTTTCAGGAAAATGAATAATGAATGTGAAGATAACCTTAACAGCTATCTGGGGTTTGATTTTGAAAATTCCATGCATGTTGGTGAACTTGATAACAATGTAGATTCAGACGATGATGCTGTTTCTCCAGATCTTTTGAAAATGATTGAGCAAGAGAAAAAACCAATTGAACCCCACAAAGAGGTAATTGATATGGTCAACCTAGGGGATGATGAGAACGTCAAAGAAGTCAAAGTAGGCATAGCACTTCCATTGGTTTAAAGGCAGAGACTAGAGGAATTGCTTCGTGAATACGTGGACGTCTTTGCTTGGTCTTATCAGGACATGCCCGGGTTAAACACCGACGTCGTGGAGCATCGTCTACCTTTGAAAACAGAATGTAAGCCAGTACAACAGAAGCTTAGGCGCATGAAGCCCGAGATGTTGTTAAAGGTGAAGGAAGAAGTAAAAAAGCAATTCGATGCAAGATTCTTAAAGGTAGCCAAGTATCCGGAATGGGTGGCTAACATAGTCCCGGTACCGAAAAAAGATGGCAAAGTAAGGATGTGTGTGGATTATCGAGACTTAAACAGAGCTAGCCCTAAGGATAATTTTCCATTGCCTCATATCGATACCTTGGTGGATAATACAGCCCAACACTACATGTTTTCGTTCATGGATGGTTTTTCAGGCTACAATCAGATTAAAATGGCCGAGGATGACATGGAGAAAACCACTTTTGTGACAGTTTGGGGCACATTTTGCTACAAAGTTATGCCTTTCGGTTTAAAGAATGCCGGGGCCACCTACCAAAGGGCGATGGTAACCCTCTTCCATGACATGATGCATAAGGAGATAGAGGTGTATGTGGATGACATGATTGCCAAGTCCCGAGGAGAAGAGGATCATGTAGCCAACCTTCGAAAGTTGTTCGAAAGACTACGAAAGTTTCAGCTCAAGTTGAACCCTGCCAAATGCACTTTTGGCGTTAAATCGGGGAAGTTGTTGGGGTTCGTAGTCAGCGAAAAGGGAATTGAAGTGGACCCGGACAAAATCAGTGCGATACAAAATCTGTCACCTCCACGCACACAAAAGGAAGTAAGAGGCTTTTTGGGAAGATTGAACTATATTTCCCGTTTTATCGCGCAACTTACGCTTAAATGCGATCCCATTTTTAAGTTGCTTCGGAAACAAGATCCGAGAGAATGGAACGAGGCATGCCAAGAGGCTTTTGAAAAAGTGAAAAGGTACTTGTCAAATCCACCTGTTCTAGTACCGCCGACGGCTGGAAGACCCTTGTTGCTATACATGACTGTCAATGAACACTCTATGGGATGCATACTGGGCCAACATGATGATACGGGCAAGAAAGAACGAGCTATCTACTACTTGAGCAAGAAGTTCACTGATTACGAGGCCAAGTACACTACAATAGAAAAAATGTGTTGCGCATTGGCTTGGGTTGCTCGTAGATTGAGACAGTATATGTTGTATCATTCGACTTGGTTGATAGCTAGGTTGGATCCCCTCAAGTACATCTTTGAGAAACCATCATTGTCAGGCAGACTAGCTAGATGGCAAGTTATGCTTTCTGAATATGACATCGTGTACGTGTCTCAAAAAGCAGTCAAAGGTGGGGCAATAGCCGACTTCCTCGCAGATCGTGCTATTGACGAATATGAGCCCATCAAGTTAGATTTTCTAGATGAAGATATAATGCATGTCTTTCAAGCAGAGAAGGAAGAGCCCGGTAGCAAACCATGGAAAATGTTCTTTGATGGCACCTCCAACGCCTTAGGACATGGAATCGGGGCAGTTTTAATATCTCCAAATAGAAAGTATTACCCGTCCACAGCTAGATTAAATTTCAACTGTACCAACAACATGGATGAATACGAAGCTTGTGCAATGGGCTTAGAAGCTGCAATCGAGAGGGGAATCAAGAACTTGGAAGTTTATGGAGATTCAGCACTGGTTATTTATCAGTTACGAGGTGAATGGGAAACAAGGGATCAGAAGCTAGTTCAGTACCAGAAGTAAATAGTTGACCTTGTACAACAATTTGACGATATCATCTTTCAGCATTTATCTCGAGAAGAAAACCAGGTTGCCGATGCCTTGGCAACACTAGCTGTGATGTTTAAAATGGAGACAGAAGCAAATGTTTCACCAATCAAACTGCGCATGAGAGATTCTCCAGTCCACTATTCTAGTATTGAAGAGGAAGCAGATGGACAACCTTGGGATTATGACATCATGCAATACCTTAAGAATCAACAATACCCAGCGCATGCATCGGAGAATGACAAAAAGATCCTCAAAAGATTAGCAATGGGATTCCTTGTTGATGGAGATGTTTTGTATAAAAGAGGTCGGGATCAGATGTTGTTGAGATGTGTAAACGCGTCTGAAGCCAAAAGGATTCTTGAGGAGGTACATGACGGAACTTGTGGGGCACATGCAAATGGTCATTTCATGGCTAGACAAATTATGAGGGCAGGCTACTATTGGACTACACTAGAAAGAGATTGCATAGATTATGCTAGAAAATGCCACAAGTGTCAAATCTATGCTGACAAGATTCAAGTTCCCCCAACATCACTGAATGTCATGGCACCACCGTGGCCTTTTTCTATGTGGGGAATGGATGTGATTGGACCCATCTCTCCCAAGGCATCAAATGGGCACAGATTCATTTTCGTGATGATAGACTATTTTACAAAATGGGTTGAAGCTGCCTCTTATGCAAACATGACCAAGTCTACTGTTTGTAAGTTTCTAAAGAAGGAGATAATATGTCGGTACGGGCTCCCAGACAAGATCATATCAGACAATGCCCTCAACTTGAACAATGACATGATGAAGGAAGTATGTGCACAATTCAAAATCAAACATCACAACTCAGCCCCATATCGCCCGAAGATGAATGGAGCCGTTGAGGCTGCCAACAAAAATATTAAGAGGATTGTGGGGAAGATGACCAGCACATACAAAGACTGGCACGAGAAGCTACCATTCGCTTTGCATGCGTATAGAACGTCAATGCACACTTCTACTGGGGCAACTCCTTTTTCTTTAGTTTACGGTATGGAAGCGGTGTTGCCTGTTGAGGTAGAGATCCCCTCCCTAAGAGTCTTAATGGAATTAGACTTGGACGAGGCTGAATGGTTTCGAAGTCGCTTTGAACAATTGAATCTTATAGAAGAGAAAAGGCTTACAGCATTGTGCCATGGTCAGATGTACCAGAAGAGAATGATGCGAGCCCATGATAAGAAGGTTCGACCCAGGCATTTCCGTGAAGGGGAATTGGTGTTGAAAAAGATCCTCCCAAATCACCATGATAATCGGGGCAAATGGACACCAAATTGGGAAGGACCATACGTGGTGAAAAGAGCGTTCTCAGGTGGAGCGTTGATCTTGACAGAAATGGATGGGAATGATCTGCCTAATCCGATAAATTCCGATGCTGTGAAGAAATACTATGCTTGAAAAAAGAAAGAGAGAAGAAAACAAACAAAAAAGAAAAGAAGAAAAGAAAAAACGAAAAAAGAAAAAAAGAAGAAAAAAAAGAAAAAGAAACGAAAAAAGAAAAAAAAAGAGAAACAAAAAAGAAAAGGAAAATGAAAGGAGAATTCAAACTGAAAACCCAAAAAAAGGGCAGTTGAATTAAAGGGGGATATCTAAGTTGAAAACCTGAAAAGGCGGCTTGGATGCATAAAAGATCAACACCTGGATCGAAATCATACGGAGCATGGCATCTGCCGGATGAACTCAGTGTGACAGGGGGCATCAACGGATTAGTTTTTTCTAAAGAAATCACCGGTTTGGTTCGTGAAGGGTTATCTAGACATTCATTATTTATTTTGAAATTCACCACTTGACCCTTGTGGCATTCGCTACCCAACTGTACTTTTGCTGTCGTTGTCTCTTATCAGCCCAATGACAAATGCTTTTCTTCTAAATTTGGTTGTTCTTTTAGTCATTCTACGACTAACCGAAAAAGTGCAAGAATGCATGGTGTTTGTTAATCAAATTGAAAGGAAGATGATGATTAAAATGATAATCTACCGGCTACCCTTACTAAGGAAAAGAAAAAAAAAGAAAGAAAGAAGAAGGGGAGAAAGGAGGAAAAGAGAGAAATAAGGGAATGAAACAAAGGGAATTGGAAATCATGACAAGTACATGTTACGAACCAGCTCCGATTCGAAATTGGTGACAACTATTTTGTGAACCACGGGTAAAAAAGGGATCAAAAGACGCAAAGGACAATTCTGAGAATTTGATTACCACAATAGGAATTGCATGACTTTGTCAATACATGCATTTGCATTTCATCCACATTATAAGAATTCAAGCACCAAAACAAAACAAAAAAATCAAAGAAAAAAAATAAAAAAAACGTACAAAAAAAACGTTCAAAAAAAATCATCATCATTGATAAAGAAATGTGCATTAGCATTGTTGATATTACATTTGCATTCACATTCGCATCAATGATCCTGGCATCTGCCAAACATTGAAAAATGTGAATATAGGAGATTTTGGATAAAAAAATGATGATAAAAAAAATGAAAAGAAAGGAAGAAAAGAAGAAAGAGAACGAAAAGAAAAGAAGAAAAGAAAAAAGAGAAGGAAAAGAAAGAAAGAAAAAAAGAAAAAGAAGGAAAAGAAAGAAAGAAAAGAAAGAAGAGAAAGAAAAAAAGAACAAACAAAGAATTTTTAAAGTTTCATCGCCTCTGCTGCAAGAGGAGCACATTTTCAGAAAAAGAATTTAAAGTTTCATCGCCTCTGCTGCAAGAGGAGCACATTTTCAGAAAAAAGAATTTTTAAAGTTTCATCACCTCTGCTGCAAGAGGAGCACATTTTCAGAAAAAGAATTTAAAGTTTCATCGCCTCTGCTGCAAGAGGAGCACATTTTCAGAAAAAAGAATTTTTAAAGTTTCATAGCCTCTGCTGCAAGAGGAGCACATTTTCAGAAACAGAATTTAAAGTTTCATCGCCTCTGCTGCAAGAGGAGCACATTTTCAGAAAAAAGAATTTTTAAAGTTTCATAGCCTCTGCTGCAAGAGGAGCACATTTTCAGAAAAAGAATTTAAAGTTTCATCGCCTCTGCTGCAAGAGGAGCACATTTTCAGAAAAAAAAGAATTTTTAAAGTTTCATCGCCTCTGCTGCAAGAGGAGCACATTTTCAGAAAAAGAATTTAAAGTTTCATCGCCTCTGCTGCAAGAGGAGCACATTTTCAGAAAAAAGAATTTTTAAAGTTTCATAGCCTCTGCTGCAAGAGGAGCACATTTTCAAAAAAAAAAGAATTTTTAAAGTTTCATCGCCTCTGCTGCAAGAGGAGCACATTTTCAGAAAAAGTTTTTAAAGTTTCATCGCCTCTGTTGCAAGAGGAGCACATTTTCCAGAAAAAGAATTTTTAAAGTTTCATAGCCTCTGTTGCAAGAGGAGCACATTTTCAAAAAAAAAAAGAATTTTTAAAGTTTCATCGCCTCTGCTGCAAGAGGAGCACATTTTCAGAAAAAGTTTTTAAAGTTTCATCGCCTCTGTTGCAAGAGGAGCACATTTTCCAGAAAAAGAATTTTTAAAGTTTCATAGCCTCTGCTGCAAGAGGAGCACATTTTCAAAAAAAAAAAGAATTTTTAAAGTTTCATCGCCTCTGCTACAAGAGGAGCACATTTTCAGAAAAAGTTTTTAAAGTTTCATCGCCTCTGTTGCAAGAGGAGCACATTTTCCAGAAAAAGAATTTAAAGTTTCATCGCCTCTGCTACAAGATGAGCACATTTTCCAAAAAAAAAACAATTTAAAGTTCCATCGCCTCTGCTGCAAGAGGAGCACATTTTCCAGAAAAAGAATTTAAAGTTCCATCGCCTCTGTTGCAAGAGGAGCTTTTCAAGAAGAATTTTAAAATTTGGCTACCTCTGTTGCAAGAGGAGCTTTTCAAGAAGAATTTTAAAATTTGGCTACCTCTGTTGCAAGAGGAGCTTTTCAGGAAGAATTTTAAAATTTCGCTACCTCTGTTGTAAGAGGAACACAAAAAAAAAAAAGAAAAAAATGAAGAAAAAAATGAAAAAAAAAAGAAAAAGAAGAAAAAAGATTAGGTTTTGAATTGGACAAAATTGTTGTCTATTGTTTTTGCTTTATTCCTGATCCTCAGCAATAAGCAAAGAGGGGCAGCTGTAGACACCTAATTTTGTCCGAATTTCACAAATTATTTTGACAAGTTTTGTTCTTATTTTTTTTTATTTTCTTTTATTTTCATTTTTCTTATTTATTTTGTTATCATTATTATTAATTTTATTATTATTATCTTTTCTAATGTTAATATTATTATTATTATTATTATTATTATTATTATTATTATTATTATTATTATTATTATTACTGTTATTATTATTATTATTTGTCTTTGTTGTTATTGTTATTATTGTCGTTATTATTATTCTGATTGTTACTTTTGTGTTATTATTATTAATATACTTATATACTATTTATTTTTGTTATTTTTATTATTATTATTATTATTATTATTATTATTATTATTATTATATATTTCATATTTCTATTATTATTATTATTATTATTATTATTATTATTATTATTATATATTTCATATTTCTATTATTATTATTATTATTATTATTATTATTATTATTATTATTATTATTTTGGTCTGTCATTTTCTTGCCACCAGCCTCCCGTAGCCACCCATCAGTCCTATTATCACATTAAATGCTTCAGAATCTACTAGATTTGCCGGCAGACCATTGCCTCAAGCCGCCGGCGACTAACCCTCTCCCAGTCTCGAGCCTCACCCAGCAAAATCATCTTCCCCATCCCGTGAATCCCGCTCCAATAGAAACCTATAGATTTGGTGACTCTGAAAGGCTAGAGGGGAGGCTTCAAAATCATTTTAAGCAGACCCAAGCAAAGAAATGCAAACCCGGGGCAAAAAAAAAAGAAAGAAAAAACACAGAAACCCTTCCCACTCACCACCGAAACACTAAACACCACCCTCACCACCGAAGCCCTAAATACCACCCTCACCACCGAAACCACAACACCGTCGCATCACCACCATACCTAGCTCTAACCTAAACCGAAACCCCAAACCTCCTAGATCTAAACCGTACCTGCAACAAAAATTCAACAACAACAAAACCAACGACAAAACCAGCAACAACAACATGAAGCCCGAAGACTCCAAGCACCAGATCTAAAAAAAAAAAAGAAAACAAAAAAATAAAAAAGGGAGGGGAGGCTTCGGAGAAGGTTAGATCTATAGGGTTGGGAGTGTTTTCAAAATAAACGGAGGGTAGATCGGAGTAGAGGAAGATGAGGGAAGTGTTTTAGAGCCGTCGGAAAGCTCACCGGCGACCGACGTACGGCGGCGCACGGTGGCCGAAAATCGCTCGGCAAGGGAGAGGGACGAGAGAATTTGAGAGTTTTTAGAGTTTTTTTTTTGGAAGGCCGGCTAAAATGAGGAATTAAAAAAAAAGAGGGCTATTTATAGGGCATCAAAACGCACCGTTTGGAGACGACCCGCGTGCTGACCCGCGCACAGACCCGACCCGGATCCGAGATCCGCGCGACCCGACTCGACTCCGGCCTCTCGCGACCCGCGCGCCGACCCGCTTCGCGATCCGACCCGTCCACGCCTACCCCGACCCAGTAGCTACGGCCCGCTCCTTTTTGGGGTATATTTCCTTTCTTTATTCTATTTATTTATTTGTTAATTATGGCAAAACAACAAATAACAAAAAAAAAACAATAATAAAATAGAAAATGTAACAAAGTGAAAAATAAATAAAATAAATAAATAAATAGTATGATATAATAAAATAAAAATGAACATATAGTTTTAAAAGGGAAAATAAATAAATATAAAATATGTAAAATACATAGTTTTAAAGTATATAAATTTGATGTATATAAAATACATATAATAATAAATATATAAAAGGAAATGTAAATATATAGTTTTAGAATGAATATAAACGAATATGTAAAATACATATATGTAAACATATAAAATATATAGCCTTAAAACATATAAATATATTTTTTTTATTTTTTAGAATGTATAAATAAATATATAAAATGTATATATATATATATATATAAATTATACATAAAAACACATTTTTAAAATAAAAATAAATTTTTATTAGATAAATGAAATACGGGTTAAGGAAAAAATAATAATAAATGAAAAATAATAATAAAATAAATAAAATAAGTATGGAATTTCGATGATAAGTTTTCGTAGAACTCGCAAGTAGCGATTCTTCGAAAAACTTTAGATGAGGGGAATTATATCGAATGTTACCAGAGTATTGGGATATTCGGTATTATTCCTCAACATCCAATTTCATGCTTATTTATTTATTTTTTTATTTTATTTTTTATTTTTTATGTTTTATTTTTTTTAAAAAAAATTTAATTAATAATAATAATAAAATGAATAAATAAATATATAATAATGAGTTTTGACAAATAAAGAGTGTTTAATGAAATATTAATTAAATGAAAACTAATAAAAACAAAAGAGGTAATAAAAACAATTGAGAGAAATAAACAAAAGGGGATTTTTAGAAATATAAATATAAAATAATTAAACCAATAAAACTTAATCATAGCAAAGTTTCCAAAGGTGAAGAATGGTAGTCAAATTAATTAAATAAGTAGTAATAGAATTTTAATAAAAAGGAATAATTGAAAGAATCAAGATAATAAACATTAATTTTAAAATAAATGGAATTCTTCCGATGATAGGATGTCATGAAACTCACAAGTAGTGATTTCTTGACTGATCCCTAGGTGAGAGGAATTAGCTAAATGTTACCAGAGTATTGGGATATTTAGCTAAATTTTTCAATATCAAGAGTTTCATTAATAAAATGAAACTTAAATAAAATTTCTTTTTCATTAATAAAAGTTAAAATATAAAGTTCTTTTTATAACGCACCATATACTATATGTCAGCATCATATTCATGAAACATTAATTCTAAAATAAATGAAATTCTTCCGATGATGAGATGTCATGAAACTCACAAGTAGTGATTTCCTGACTGATCCCTAGGTGAGAGGAATTAACTAAATGTTACCAGAGTATTGGGATATTTAGTTAAATTTTTCAATATCGAGAGTTCGTTTATAAAAAAAAAATTTAAATACAAAGTTATTTATAATTTCATATGCATCTCATACTATATGTTTGCATCATACACATAAACATTAATTTTAAAATAAATGGAATTCTTCCGAGGATGGGATGTCTTGAAACTCACAAGTAGTGATTTCTTGACTGATCCCTAGGTGAGAGGAATTAACTAAATATTACCAGAGTATTGGGATATTTAGCCAAATTTCTCAATATCAAGAGTTTCATTAATAAAATCAAAATAAATAAAATTTCTTTTAAGTTTCATATGCATCATACATTTTTATCAATACTACATGCGTAAAAGATTAATTATAAAATAGCATGAGCACCACCAAGGATGAGATTCTATAGAACTCACAAGTAGTGATTCTTAAGAAATCTCTAGGTGAGGGGAATTATTTCAAATGTTACCAGAGTATTGGGATATTTGATCTAATTTTTCAATAAATGGTGTTCATGTTGATTTTCATAATGGAATTTTTTAACACATATAATAGTGATATTTAAGCAAACACACGATTTTTTTAATATAATAAACGAATTAAACTTAAGCCAAGACTATTTTATTAAAATCAAAAGATACCGTGTAGTTGGATGGTACCGTTTTTTAACGGGCGCTGTGAGGGTGCTAATCCTTCCTCACACGTAACCGTACCCCCGAACCCAAGTTTTGTTTTCGCAGACCTCAAAAATTATCTTTTAATAAAACTTAATTAATTTTGAGATTTTGTTAAAAAGATAAATATTTTTAGGTGGCCAATCACACCTAGTCAAAAAAGATTGGTGGCGACTCCTTTGTTTTTAAATGTTTTCAAAATCGTTGAGCGAGAAGCCGTTACGACAAAAGTATTTTAATATAGTAAAAATATAATTTTTTTAATAATATAATTGTTATATATTTTTTTAATCTAGTTAAATTTAAATATTCACTTTTATATTGCATTCATTTGAATTTAATGTATAATTATTTAGTGGCTAATCTATAATAGAGTACAAAAGTTATATCATCTAAACTAATGTCTCCAATTATTCTATAAAAAATCAAAATAAATTAAAGAGATATATAGTACTATTTTATGATATTTAGTATGGATTATTAAATCATTTTGATTTAAAAGTTATTAATTATTGTAGATAATAAAAATAAAATAAAAAATGTAATTAATTTATGAATATTGATAAATATATTATAAAGAAAACTATCATACAGATAATTAAATATTTTGATTATTTCAATCCCAATTGTGCTATAGGTCATGTGAGAAGAAAATTTTATTTTCATGAGTTTTGTAATTTTTAGAAATATGGTTTAAGTTGATTTTCATACCAGATAAATTACATCCAGATGACCAAAACTTAATCCAATAAATCTGTACAATTGATCCGAATCCAAATCCGACTAACCCAAATTGACTAAAAAAATCAACGACTCAAACCCGACTTTATCCGAACCCGAAATGATCCAAACCCGAAATAGACCTGTAGACACCTAATTTTGTCCGAATTTTACAAATTATTTTGACAAAATTTTGTTATTATTTTCTTTTATTTTCATTTATTTTCATTTTTCTTATTTATTTTGTTATTATTCATATTACTATTATTATTAGTTTTATTATTATTATCTTTTCTAATATTAATATTATTTTTATTATTATTATTATTTGTTTTTGTTTTTATTGTTATTTCTATTATTATTATTATTATTATTCATTTTTATTTCTTTTGTGTTTATATTTTATTCATCTTATCCCATTTATTATTATTATTATTATTATTATCATCACCAGTCCCGTTGAAGCATTAAATGCTTCGGATTTTTCGGATTTGCCGGTTCCCTGCTCCAGCCGCCGGCGCCGCAACCCTCGGCAAAATCATCTTCCCCATCCCGTGAATCCCGCTTCAACAGAGACCTATGGATTTGGTGACTCTGAAAGGCTAGAAGGGGAGGCTCGAAAATGGTTTTAAACCGAAACCCAGATCTGAAACGGACAAGGAGGAGGACGAAAAAATCCTAAACACACACTGCCATAACCACTACCCATCACAACCGAGACCCCATCAACCGAAATCCGAAAACTACCCATCACCGTCCAAACCACAACCATCACTCCCACCAGACTATCCACCACCATCATCATCATTACCATCACCACCGAAACCAGACACCATCACCGAAAACCAACCCCCAAATCCGAGAGCCAAAAAAACCTAGATCTCGAAACCGAGACCTCCAAATCCGAGATCTGAACCCCAAACCTGCAAAACAAACCACAAACAAACCAAAACAACAACCAGACCGAAAAAAGAAAACCAAAAATAAAAAAGGGAGAGGGCTTCGATTTGTCAGATTTGCGGGGTAGGGGGATTTTTTGGGTGGATCGGAGGCCTGAATCGAACTCAGGGGGTGGAGAGCCTCCGGAAAGTGGGAAGCTTTTTGTGATCCGATCACCGGCGGCGGCGGCCTGCGCGGCGGACGGTGGCCGGAAGCAACCCCAGCGGCGGCCGAGAATCGCCCCGGCGGAGAGCTCAAAGGCTCTGGAAATTTTTTTTTCTGAAAAAAGGTAGAAAATGAAATGTAAAAAAAAAGGGTGGAATTTATAGTTAAAAAAAAAAACAAAAAAACAAAAGGAGGGGAAGGATCCGCGCTGGACCCGGGATCCGACCCGGGACCCGCGCGCCTGACCCGCGGAGTAAGGGAGACCCGCACGCCCAGGTGACCCGACCCGAGATCACGCGTCCGACCCGGCTCCACCTCCTTCCCGCGACCCGCGTAGCGTGCCCGACCCGTTTGACGACCCGCGCGCCCGACCCGGTCCGCCACCTGCTTTGGGCCACTTAACAGGCTGTTAGGCCCACACTTCTTGGGTTTGATTTTGGGCCCTTTTTGGGTTTTTAATCCAAATTATTTAGGTATAATTCCTTCCTTTTTCTATTTACTTCATTATGCTATTTATTTATTTAATTATTTTGTTTTCTTTTTTAAATATTATTGTTAATTAATATATTTTAATAATTTGTTTGAAAAACATGAAATTAAATATTAGTTAATAATTTGAAAAATATGAAGTATGTAATCTATTTTATTGTAAAAAAAAATAAATAAATAAATAATAATAAATATATATACAATAAAAATTAAATTTAATTAAATATTTGTCCGATGATGGGATGTCATGAGACTCACAAGTAGTGATTTCTTGACTGATCCCTAGGTGAGAAGAGTCGTACTAAATGTTACCAGAGTATTGGGATATTTAGTATGATTTTTCAATAATTTATTTTTTATAAAAAAAATAAATAAGTTTTAAAAGAAAATAAAAAAAGAATTCAATAATAAAATTTAAATTTAAATGAAATTCTTCCGAAGATGGGATGTCATGAGACTCACAAGTAATGATTTCTTGACTGATCCTTAGGTGAGAGGAATTAGCTAAATGTTACCAGAGGATTGGGATATTTAGTTAAATTTCTCAATATTAAGAATTTCATTAATAAAAATCCAAATAAAAAATTCTTTTCATAATTCCACATGCATCATAAAACATATGTTAGCATCATATGCATAAATAAAAAAAATAATAATAATAAATGGAATTCTTCCGAGGATGGGATGTCATGAGACTCACAAGTAGTGATTTCTTGACTGATCCCTAGGTGAGAGGAATTAGCTAAATGTTACCAGAGTATTGGGATATTTAGCCAAATTTCTCAATATCAAGAGTTTCATTAATAAAACCAAAATAAATAAAAAATGATTTTGAATAAAATTGATTGCAATAAAATACAAATTATTTTTAAATATTAAATTCAAGACCATTTTATGAAAACCAAAGGATAACACATGATTATTATGGTACCGTTTTTTAACGGGCGTCGTGGGGGTGCTAATCCTTCCCCACGCGTAACCGTACCCCCGAATCCAATTTTTGTTTCGCAGACCAAAAGATTATCTTTTTAATAAAACTTAATTAACTTTGAGATTTTGTTGAAAAGATAAACGTTTTCAGGTGGCCAATCACACCTAATAAAAAAGATTGGTGGCGACTCCATTTTTGTTTTTAAACACTTTTTTTCGAAAATCGTCGAGCGCGAAGCCGTTACGACAAGACCGATTTTTGTTTGACCCAAACCCGACCTTATCCGAATCCGAAATAATTTGAATATGAAATGATCCGATTTTTCCTTAACTCAAAATGATCCGATCCAAACCCGATCCAACCTGCTCATTTGCCACCTCTAAATGATAGTATGAGTTCCACTGTAAGACTGTCTTTTCAACTTCATTTCCTTATTAACATGAAATAATTCAACCTAATCTTAGTGCATATCCAAACACATTTCTAATCTACTTTCCATTTTTTTTACAGCTCTGACCGCAGCTCAATAATTCACCAAATCTATAGATGGCCACAACTACATAATTATTTGGATTTGAGATGGGATCAGCTGTTAAAATAACCTTATAGATGTGTATGAAGACTTGAATAAAACGATTGCAGTAGTTAAGTCTTTCTCTCTGAAAGAAGTCAGTTTTTTCAAGTTTCTTTTCTCCTCTTCTCAACAGTCGAATTAGTGTTCTTCATGATTTTCTTCGATTTCACTTGCAATTTTTTCCACTATTACTGATTGTATGGAAGACTCTCTCAATGATTTATGGAAAAATTTCACTCTGACGGTGGATGAACAGGAAAATATTCCTGTTGATAAGTCTCGGAGTGGAGTGGATACTACGGAGGAAAGGAAATGGTTGGTTGCTTCGTTGCTCACACAGCAGAATTACAACAAGGAGGCACTGATAGGTACAATGAAGGTGGTTTGGAAACTCTCACGGGAGCCATTTGTTCAAATACTTGACAATAACCTTCTACTCTTCAAGTTTGCTGTGTTAAAGGATAAGGTCAGAGTGTTGGAAGGTAGCCCTTGGACATTCGATAGACAAACTATCTTATTTCGAGATTATGATGGTAACCTTCGACCTAGTGATTATGTATTTTCTGAAGCAATTTTCTGGGTTAGGGTCTATGGTCTTCCGCTTGGGATGATGTCGGCATCCATGGCAGAGAAGATAGGGAACAAGATAGGGCGTTTTATCCATGTTGACACTGAAGAGTACCTGTCTAGCAGCCGCTTTCTTCGCTTGAGAGTAGGAATCAATGTTGCTAAGCCATTAAGGCGTTTTGTGGCTATGGAATCTGTGCAAGGGGGCAATGTTGTCTGGGGAAGGGTTACATACGAGAGACTTCAGAATTTCTACTACTTGTGTGGTTTGCTTAGCCATACTGAAAAGGAATGTGATGTTGAGAGTGAGTCCAATCAAAACCTGGCGCCAATCTCTCAGTATGGGGCATGGCTGCGTGCTTCTCCATTGGTGAAGCGGCAATATGAGGCATATGGCATTTCAGACTCTTACTTGGCCAAACATTGCTGTCCACAGCCGCAGTGTAGCACTATCGATGGTGTTCAACCTCCATTGCGTGACACATCAATCCGGCAACAGTTATTTCATCAGCCTTTGGATCAGGGACAGAGCAATTCTCAAATCGATACTATTTTTGGATAACTGACAAAAACGACCAAATGATGATGGCCCACACAATGCTGACATCACCCATCTCTCCAACGCCAAAACCAACTACTGCTGACAATCCTAATCCACCAACCCGGACTCCCATGTCCTCGACACCTTCTTTCCCATACATCCAACCTACAAAACCGACTCCATCCCCATCCCAACATGTCTGGAAGAGGCTAGCACGTAACCGTCGAAATGACCCTACCATATCTGTTTCTAAAGGGAAGCGTAAGGCGGTGGACGATGTGATGATTGTCTGTGATGAATCAATGGTTTCTGACTTGATTACAGGACCTACCTTGGCTCCAAACTCTTCTACGGCGGAGACTGGTACTGGCCAGTCCCGCCAGCAGCCATGAGAGTATGAGCTTGGAATTGCCATGGGCTTGGGAACTCATGGGCAATTCGTGCTCTTCGAGAGCAAATGAAACTACAAGTTCCCCATGTAGTTTTCCTATCAGAGACGAAACTACATGTATCCAAGTTGGACAATATTAAACGAAGTTGTGGTATGACAGGCTGTTTTGGGGTTAGTGCTGTGGGTTCTTCTAGAGGGCTGGCAATGTTTTGGTCTGCATCCCTTACGCTCAATTTGCAAAGCTACTCTCCCAACCATATTGACATGATAGTAGTAGAGGGAGAAGGACTACCAAAATGGCGCCTAACAGGGGTGTATGGTGAACCAGTGCACACAAGGAGATTTGTCACTTGGCAACTACTACGACACTTGTCAGATCAGAACACTATGCCTTGGGTGTGTCTAGGGGATTTCAATGAAATCCTATATTCTCATGAGAAATCGGGGGAGTGTCGAGGAAGGGAACACAATATGTCTGCTTTTCGCAATGCATTAGAGAACTGCTGTCTTGCTGATCTTGGCTTTGAGGGTGCATGGTATACATGGGAACGTGGCAAATCCATCACTACACATATTCGAGAAAGACTAGATAGGTGCGTGGCAACACAAGATTGGATCAAAAGGTTTCCTACCTATCGGGTGTAACATTGTGTGTCTTCCACATCAGATCATTGTTCGATTTTATTAGATACCAAGCACGAGGAAGGTGGCCCACGAATGTGTTCTCGAACAAGATTTCACTTTGAGACAGTATGGGTTGGAGAGGAGGGCTGTCAGGATGTTGTTCGTAGTGCCTAGACGGAAGATAATACAGACTCCATTTGTGATAAACTACGACGCACAGCCAGATGTTTGGAAAAATGGAATCAACAGGTTCTGAAACCTTTTCCTGTGCGAAGGAAAATTCTAACCGGAAATTTGGAGCACTTTCGAACCTTGCCAGTAACAGATGAGGTGATCAGAAAGGAAATCCAATTAAAGGAGGAGATTAATAACTTGCTGATGCAAGAAGAACAATTCTGGAGGCAACGATCTCGTGTGCCTTGGCTGAGGGAAGGGGATCGAAACACTACATTCTTCCATAGTCATCCAAACCAGAGGAGAAAGATTAACAGGATAATGGCTTTGAAAGATGCTGCGGGCAGATGTTTTGAAGGCCAAGCTGCTGTCTTACAAGTTGCTCATGATCATTTCTTGGCTCTTTTTCAAACAAGCAACCCTGTGATCTCTCCGTTGTTTGGTGAGGCTGTTATTCCAAAAATAACGCCGGCTATGAATGATATTTTGATGGCTGAGTTTAACAGAGATGAAGTATACCAGGCATTGTGCCAAATGGGGCCATTAAAAGCACCAGGTTCAGACGGCATGCCGGCTTTGTTTTATCAAAAATTTTGGTCAACAGTAGGGACTGACATTTCCAATTTCTGCTTGGAATGCTTACGGGGGGAGCGAGATTTGATTGAAATTAACCATACACTGATCTGTTTGATACCCAAGGTGACATCTCTAGAGAATATCACTCAGTATCGTCCCATAAGCTTGTGCAATGTGGTTTATAAATTGATTGCAAAAGTCCTAGCCAATAGGCTGAAGAAGGTTCTCCCGGTATGTGTGAGTGTTGAGCAAAGTGCATTCGTACTGGGTCGACTAATTACTGATAATGTCATTGTTGCTTATGAGATGCTGCACGCACTGCGGAACCGGAGATATGGGAGAAATGGCCACTTTGCCTTGAAATTGGATATGAGCAAGGCATACGACAGGATTGATGGAGTTTTCTACGTCACATGATGCATCTTTTGGGTTTTGATCCGAGATGGATTTCGTTGGTTATGCACTGTGTCAGTTCAGTTTCATACTCTGTTCTGGTTAATGGGGTGCCAACAAAAACATTTACACCACAGCGAGGGTTGCGCCAAGGTGATCCATTATCCCCTTATTTGTTCCTATTATGTGCTGAAGGTTTATCTGGTCTATTGCAGAAAGCACACCTTGAGGATGCCATACATGGGATTCGTGCAAGTCAACAAGGGCCAAGTGTGACGCATTTACTATTTGCAGATGACAGCTTGATGTTCTGTAAGGCTACTCCCGACGAAGCACAAAATTTGAAGGATATTTTACAAATCTATGAAGCAAGCTCGGGACAACTAATCAATTATGAGAAGTCTGCTTTGTATTTCAGCACCAATGTGGGAGATACCATGCGAAATTCAATTCAGAACATTTTCTCGGTTCAGATATCCACATGCCCGGAAAAATACTTGGGACTACCAAGTTTGGTGGGAAGACAATGTGGACAGGCATTCCGAACAATAAAAGAAAGGGTTGCTAGCAAGCTATACCACTGGAGTACAAAGTTACTTTCCTCCGCTGGAAAAGAGGTGTTCCTTAAAGCAGTTGTGCAGGCTACATCAACATATGTTATGAGCTGTTTTTTGTTACCTAAGGAACTGCGTGTAGATATTGACAGAATGGTTTCTCGGTTTTGGTGGCAACGCAATCACTCACATAGGGGAATTCACTGGCTCAGGTGGATTGAAATGTGTCGGGGAAAAAAAGAGGGTGGCTTGGGCTTCAGAAATACCTGGAATTTCAATCTTTCCATGTTGGCAAAACAAGGATGGCGTCTCTTATCAGATTATTCGACCTTGGTGTATGCTGTTCTCAAAGCCAGGTATTTTCCCAATGACTCTTTTCTGGATGCTTGAGTTCCCAATAATTGTTCATATATATGGCGTAGCCTCGGTGCTGCAAGAGTGGTTTTGCAAAAGGGGTTTTACTGGAGAGTGGGGACAGGGCGATCGATCAAGGTATGGACTAACCCATGGTTGCCTTTCACATCTGATGGACTGCCCACAACAATTCCTCCCAGAAGGGATATTGCAGTTACAGTAGACTCTCTCCTCTGCTCTAATGGATTGGACTGGAACTCCTCGGTGATACGCTCCCTCTTCAATCAAGATGAGGCTACATGCATTTTATCTTTACCAAGGCCTTCTGTGGTTACCAAAGATACTCCATCATGGAAGTTTACTGCTGATGGCATCTACACCGTTAAGAGTGGGTATAAATCTTTGCATGAGGCAGACCAACACATAGTTCACAATGGTCAAACGACATTGGCTTGGCAGAAGATCTGGCATATTCAGGTGCCACCAAAGATCAAAATCTTTCTTTGGAGGGCATGCAAGCAAATGTTACCTACCATGGATAGCCTCAATAAACGTCATGTTCCAGTGGATCCAATATACAGGCGTTGTGGAATGGCTGCTGAAACTATTTTACATGCCCTTTGTGATTGTCCATATGTTGCTGATATTTGGCAGTGCTTTCATGCTGATCATATCCTACTGTCATCCACAGTATACGATTGGCTGCTGGAGAGTATCTTACAGTTGGATGGAGAGAAATTGCAACTTTTTGCATTGACTGTTTAGACGATCTGGTTTGAAAGGAATGCTCATGTACATGGATCTGACACTCGCACAACACAGCAAGCGACCTCGTTTATTCGTCATTATCTGGAGGAAATAAAAACACAACTAACTAACCAGCTTGCCAATAGAAGCAACTGTGTTCGGCAACATTGGAAAGCACCAAAACCTGGTTTCTACAAGATTAATTTCGATGCGTCTACAGATGCAAATGCTGGTCGAGGTAGAGTTGGTGTTATTATTCGAGACTGTGATGCTAACATGATTGTTCAGCAGCAGTGCCAGTTCTAGGGCACTCAAATGTTGATATTCTGGAAGCCATGGCTGCATGTAAAGCTGCTCAGTTTGCTCTGGATCTGGGTTTGAGTCAAGTTGTTCTGGAGGGTGACTCTCTACGCACCGTGCAAAGACTCCAATCTACAAGCAAGGACTTTTCCTACATTGGTTTGATGACTAGCTCTGTTCATGGCATATGTGCTTGGTTTCGCCAATGTACTTTTACCTTTATTAGTAGAACAGGCAATGAGGTCGCTAATCTTTTAGCCAATTATGCTCTTTCTTGTACTGAGGCTAGGTTCTGGGTAGAAGAATACCCCAGTTTACTAAATAATAGCTTAGCCTCTGATGTACTTACTATGAATGAATAAATAAAGGCTCATCCATTTCAAAAAAAAAAATAATTCACCAAATCTCATCCACGTTATTCCGGAACACAACACCCCACCACACACCACACACCACAAACCACAACCCCACCACACACACACCACAACCCACCCCCCCCCCCCCCCCCCCCCCCCCCCCCGGGAATAAAAACCCAAAACTAAAAATAATTTCTCTCTCCAAAGTTCACGCTCTTTGCGACACCAATTCAATCAAGAGTGTGAGAGAGAGATCACTGTGAATGGGATTTTGTTTCGAGAACTTTGCTTCCTTCCTCCTTCTACAATGGCTCAAAATCTTTGCTTTCTTCTGAACCTTTATAGATTACCTATAACCGGCATTCTTCTCCTCCTGATTCTCCTCCATTCCCTCTTATAACTCTTGCTCATCACCGGTTTTCCGGTTTCTTGAAAAACCCAGATTTTTCTTTCATTTCTAACGTGAATTAAATAACCAAAAAAAATCAGATTTTGATTAAAAATCCCTTTTGGTGGTTTTTGTCTTGTAAATTGAACTTGTATAAATTTATAGAAAACCCAACAGCTTCTTGTGAACTGTTCTTTGTTGCTGTTTATGTTGTTGCTGTTGTTGTTTTAATTTGGTTGGCTAGAAAAACTGGGAGAGTGAAGGAAAATATTCAGCTTTGGCTCGAATAGACCAGAACCCAGTTGAGGTAATTGAAAATAAAAGTACCCTTTACTGAAACTGGACGGATAATCTAGGACTTAATATTGAGTTTACTTTCTTTTTTTTTCTTTTCGGTTTCCTAAACAAACAGAAAATTTAAGGAATGGCATCGGTGTTTTTGTACCATGTCGTTGGGGATCTGACGGTAGGGAAGCCAGAGTTGGTTGAATTCTCTGAAACAGAGACGGTGGAATCAGCTATAAGAGCCATAGGAGAGTCAACAGAGTGTGGGATACCAGTTTGGAAGAGAAGATCTCATGTGGGAATGATTGAAAAAAATGAAATGAGACAACAGAGATTTGTTGGTATTCTAACTTCACTTGATATTGTCTCCTTTTTAGCTAAAACTCAGTGTTTGGAAGATCAGATCAAAGCTATGAAAACACAAGTTTCTGATGTTGTTGGCCCCAATAATGCTCTCTTGAAGATTGTTGATCCTGGTACCAGGTTAGCTCATTGCCATTTTATTATTTGTCAGCTTATAAATGTCAGCTCATAGAACACAAGTTTATGGTTTTCTTATTTTCAAGAAGCATTGTCTCTTTAAGGGTAGCTATGCAACTTGCCTTGGGAACATTTCCTTTTTGACATTCTAAGATAACCAAAATTTAGACTTACGTCTACATTGAAACTATTACTGTAGGATGATTGTGTTCTTATAACTAAAAGTTTTCTTTTGGTCATTGTTCTTAAAGCCATTATTAAATGGATGATTGCAGTAGTTCTTGAATCCTACTTTTATAACCACGTTGAATGAGTTCCTTCTGTAATTTTGTAATGGATAGCTGGGATTGAGGAAATAAATAGTTTGACCAAAAAGTTAAGCTTTCTTTTGATTGGTAATCAAAGAATTAAGCATTTAGTAAATTAAAAAGATTTATGGTTGTTCATCAATCTTGAGTCTGAGTGGGTCGTTCATACTTGTTTAATGATCATAGAAAATTGAATATTCTGTTCTGCTTGCTACTTGTTGGGCTGAAGTTTATGTGGATCTAAAACAATATTTAGAGCCTCTCAAATGTTTTCCTGTGAACTTCTGTGCGTTGGTAGGAAAAAGTTTTTAAGATTTGATATCTTTCTTCCACTTAAAGTGTGTCTTAAGGTATGATGCAAAATTGATGATTATAGAAATTATTTAGGTAGCTAGCTGACATGGTTTTGATCAGTGCCTGTTTAAGTAGAATTGGGCAGTTGAGAAGAATACGAGTCTGTTTGAAATTAGAATATGTTTCGTTCAGACCATTTATACTTTCTCATTATAAAATTCCTTGTCTTTGATAGGTAATTGTTAGGATTGAGCTATTAAACAAATAATATGTTATTTTTGAGAGCTTTCTAATTTTATTATTTTTGTTTAATGTCTTATTCCGGAGTTTTTAAGTGGCTAGTAACTTCATCTCTGCTTCACCCTAAATCCTAAACTCTAAGCCCTGAGGGTTCATTGGGGGGAAAAGAGCAGATTTTATTCTTATTTCTGATTTGCCATTCAATTGCGTATGAGGAAATTTCCTTCTTGTGGTTCTTGTTACATTTGTTGGAAAGAAATATGGTAGTAAGGACATTTTGGGATTTTTACTGCTATGAATTTGTGGGAAAAAGGGAGTCCATAATGCTTCCCAACTAAGAATAAGAAATTTTGGTTTTTTCAAAAAAAAAAAAAAAAAAGAAAAAGAAATTTTACTGGTTTAAGCTTTATTAAAAAAAATCATTGTGTATGCTCACTTCTTCTGCTTAGATTCCAATTGCTATTTGCAGCTGCCTTTAATGTTCTCTAATGTCATTGTTAGTTCTGTGTTATTGGAATAGATTGATGGATGCACTGGAGATGATGAAGCAGGGTGTGAGGCGACTTCTTGTTCCAAAGAGCAAGGTATGGAAAGGCATGAGCAAGAGATTCTCAGTTCTTTATAATGGTAAGTGGCTCAAGAACATTGAGAATGGTAGCAGCAACAACCTCATTGCTAATACGAACCCCCCTTCCTCTTCATCCACCTCCACCTTCTCTCCCAGCAAGTTTTGCTGTCTGTCAAGAGAAGACATCATCCGCTTCCTCATCGGTTGTCTTGGTGCTCTAGCTCCACTCCCCCTGTCCTCTATTTCCTCACTTGGAGCTATTAACCTAAACTATAGCTCTATTGAAGCCTCCCTCCCAGCTTTAGTAGCAACTGAAAAACATCCCGGTGATCCCAGTGCAGTTGCCATTGTGGAGATCACTCCAGATGGTCACCATAAAATTTTAGGAGAAATCTCAGCCTCTAAACTATGGAACTGTGATTATTTAGCTGCAGCATGGGCTTTAGCGAACCTCTCAGCAGGACAATTTGTTATGGGGGTTGAGGATAATGTGAGTTCAAGATTGATCCCCAACTTATCTGTTAATTCACCAGCTCAAGATAATAAAATAGTCGATGGTGTTGGATCAACAAGGCCAAGGAAATTCAGTAGTAGAAGCATTGGGTTTAAACCAGTGAGCTCAAGTTTCGGTGTTGGCAGGAGCATGTATTGGGGCACAAGTGCACCATTGACATGTAGAGCTACTAGTTCGTTGGCCTCAATTATGGCTCAAATGCTGTCCCATAGGGCAACCCATGTTTGGGTGACTAAAGATGAAAATGATGATGTTTTAGTTGGGGTGGTCGGTTATGCTGACATTTTGGTTGCAGTGACCAAGCAACCTGCTGCATTCATTCCCACATCTGGATCAGTCACGGAGCTTGGATCACAAATTCAAAGTTGAACTCCCCAATTCCCCTCGTTTTACCCTTGTGCATGTCTCTAATGTGTCTTTCTTTTTGTTCTTTTTGTTTTCGTTCCATTGCTGCACTGCACCTGAGCAGCATGTCAGCCTCGTATGCAGGATATTATGCTTTATAAAGTTGACGAGAGATTCGGGCTTGCATTGGTTTTCTAAGAATATATCATTTGTGTGTATAATTTTGTTCATGAAAAGATGTCAGAACAGTGAATTGTAGAAAGGGTTTGAGTCTCTGGTAAATGTGATATTGTTTGTATTCTCAGAAATGTCTTCAGCCATTCACGGACCATTCTGATGATTGTCGAATGCCTATGATATGAACAGCAGCTGTTGATGTAAGTGGGATGGGATGGTTTTACTTTAGCAATGAGGATTCAAGCTTAAGTCTAAGCGCCTGCTCTCGTAGTTGGGCAGCGGTCAGCGGTTGGGTTCAGAAAAAGGAAATTGGGAGACCATTCCAAGCCAAGCAAAGAACCTGCTCAGAACGATCCTCCAAAGTAGTGATTTACCTATCAGGATTCAGGATCACCAGTTCAATAATCACGCTGTCATCACACGGTCTCTGTTCACCAATCAGACTTGTACCTCTTTTGAAATCAGAAGGGCCCTAATGTTGTACAGTTTGAGGCGAACAAGAGACAAGTCGTGTCATTGTCGTACGCCTAATGAATCAGTGGATCCCTATATATATATATATATATATATATATATATATATATATATATATATATATATATATATATATTATATATCAGTGGATCCCGTTGTTTATTATTATTATTATTATTATTATTATTATTATTTTGGTTTTTTAATTAAATTTTAATTTTAAAAATGTATAAATTATATTATTAAAAATTTAAATAAAATTAAAATATACATAAAAACATTTTTTTCAAAATATTTAGTAGTAAAAGAATTATTTGATATAAAAATAATTTTAATAATTTTTAATTTATTTTACAACAATATTATTTTATATAAAAATTAATTTCAATTATTAAATTATTTAATATTTTATCAATTTTATTTTATATAAGTTTAAATTAATTTCAATTATTAAATTATTTAATATTTTATCAATTTTATTTTATATAAGTTTTAATCTATCTCTTTTGCTTAATTTTTTTCTTTTATTATATTTCTCTGCACCATACAAATACATACGTCATCACCTATTTAAATTTCAGCAATATAGTACTCAATTTTATTATTAAAATAATTAACCATATCACACTGTTATTTTTAATATCACTAAAATTAATTTTACTGTTCAACCAAATAAACATTTAAAAAAAAATTGATTCCTTGGTGATCTAAAAAAATTCCTGATTAAAAGTCATAGGCACAAAAGCAAGAGGTCTGTAAAACATCCTGTTACAACATTAAGAGATGAATCTATTAATAAACAATTGTAGTTTTGTAGATTAGGTCTAAAGTTTAAGTTTTGAGATTAGCACTTAAAAAAATCAATCTTTTATGGTAAGATACTGTTCTAGCTTAATCAGAGGTTTCGAGTTCGAGCTCTTAGTATGCAGTTGTGTTCAAATTTTTTAGGGAGAGTTTTGTCGCTTTTTGAGTCCTGTCCGGCTCAAATCCAAATTAGTTTTATATCAAAATAGTGTAAAAATACCGGATGGTTTCGATAAAAAAAAAAAGAAATCAATCCTTTCACTGCACTAAATTGATGAAGGGAGTTTGTCCGCATAAATTAATCCAGAGACATTTTAACGATTAAAAAAAAATAAAACATAACTTGTTGAGGAACAACTCTTGACTCTTGAGTAGAGGTGGCAAATGGGCGGGTCGAATCGGGTTTGGGTTGGATTATTTTGGATCGGATCATTTTGGGTTAAGGAAAAATCGGATCATTTCGGATTCGGGTCATTTCGGGTTCGGATAAGGTCGGGTTTGGGTCAAGGAAAAATCGATCTATTTCGGGTTTGGATCATTTCGGGTTCGGATAAGGTCGAGTTCGGGTCAAGGAAAAATCGGTCTATTTCGGGTTTGGATCATTTCGGGTTTGGATAAGGTCGGGTTTGGATCGTTGACTTTTTTAGTCAATTCGGATTGATCGGATTTGGATTCGGGTTGATCGGATTTAGATTCGAGTCGGTCGAATTTGGATTCGGGTTGATTTAACATATTTTAAGCTTTGGTCATCTTGATGTGATTTATCTGGTATGAAAATCAACTGAAACCATATTTCTAAGAGTTACAAAACTCATGAAAATAAAATTTTCTTTTTACATGATCTATAGTACAATTGGGATTGAAATAATTAAAATATTTAATAATCCGTATGATAGTTTTCTTTATAATATATTTACCAATATTCATAAATTAATTACATTTTTTCATTTTATTTTTATTATCTACAATAATTAATAACTTTTGAATCAAAGTGATTTAATAATCTCTATTAAATATCATAAAACAGTACTATATATCTCTTTAATTTATTTTGATTTTTTATAGAATAATTGAAAACATTAGTATAGGTGATATAGCTTCTGTACTCTATTATAGATTAACCATTAAATAATTATACATTAAGTTCAAATGAAAGCAATATAAAATATTTAAATTTAACTAGATTAAAAAATATATATAACACTCATATTATTGAAAAAATTATATTTTTACTATATTAAAATACTTTGATATTTAATTTTAACATTTAAATATTTATTGATAATATTAAATTTAAGTTTGAATCTTTTTAGGTTTGGGTAAATTTGGATTCGGGTAAATTTGGATTCGGATCAATTCGGATTCGGATCAATTCGGATTCAGATCAATTCGGATTCGAATCAATTCGGGTTCGGGTTAATCTAAATTCGGATGAATTCGGGTTCGGATCTGGTCGGATTCGGATCAATGTAAATTCGGATAAATTTGGTTTCGGATCAATTTGGATTCGGATCGGGTTGGATTTGGGTTGTTGACTTTTTTAGTCAAATCGGATCGATCGGGTTTGGATTCGGGTTAATTGGACGGATTTTTCGGGTCGGGTCAACTTTTGCCACCTCTACTCTTGAGGCACGTATAAATTCATCCGAAAACAATAAAAAAAAATCGTGTTCAAATAAGTTTGTACTTTTATGTCTTTCTTCTGTATACTCCCACATGGTCTCTTTGACTTGGGATGTGAGATTTTGCATTACCTACCGACAATTTTATGTCAATCTCCCACGGGTTTCTTGCTGTCGGATTAATAATTGCAGAATCAATCAGTGATTAATTAAGAAGGATTAACTTAGAAGACCACAATACCAACAAATGGTTGGCGTGAGTGGCTAGCGGTTCTCGTCCCTTAAATAAGATCAGGATTTGAATCTTGATTTGTGTATGGAGTGCCAGTGTTGGGAGGAAGACTGCCTAACCATGCTCTGCTTCTTTCGACTCCGGATTAATAACCGAATGTAGATATCGGAGGGTTTTCGACCAAAAAAAACTTAGAAGACCACTATAATCTCAGCTCTCTTTGTTTTTTGTTTTGTTCAGTCAGCTCTCTTTGTTTTTGAACTTAACTTTCGTAGTGGCAATATCTAGACCACCAAATTTCTTATCCGAAACGTTGATTAGCATTACAAATACTGTATCTCTATATTATTTTTCCTGTTTTTATTTTGTACCAAGATTTAACACGTGCACAATTTTTTTTATAAAAGTAATTACTCTAACTTTTGCTCTCATATTATTTTAGTATTTATAAATTAAAAAAATTATAATCACAATCAAATAGAACATTTATATAAAAAATCAATTAATATATCATTGAATTTGTTAATATGAACATGAAAATAAAATTTCTCTATTTAAAATTAGGGTTTGAGAAACATTATACATATGTCAACTATTAATTATTTTCTTCTACTTTGATTTAGGATGCAATTACTTAAGAAAGTAAATCTTAAGACTAATTTTGTTGAGTGATTTGATCTTTAACACTATTTTTTTTCAAATTTCTTTTTTAACTATTATGTGCTTTGTTTTTTTTTTCTCTTTTACGTTGAAAGTGATAGACAATTTAGGGTTTCTTTAGTTCTCTCTATTTTTATATATTTTAAATTATATTTTTTTTATTATTTTTATTTTTGTAAGTTGTATATTGACCCCTAAAATCAATTTTTAGTGAGGTCAATTTTAATAGTTTTCCTAATTTATATATAGGCTTAATAGCTAAATGTACCCTCAATCTTTTACATAAAATGAAATTATATCATCAACGTTTTATCACATAAAAATCAGTTTATAAACTTTTATTTTATTGTAAATAAACTTTCAAACTTTCAAAATTATACAATTAAGTCCAAATCTATTAAATGACGCTAACCGCTAGTGGGATATCCTACATGGAAGTTGACGTGGATAGTGTAGTTGGTTGTCACGTGGCATGTCATATGTGCAATACTAACGGAAGTTAGTGTCATTTAACATATTTGAATTTAATTGCATGATTTTGAATGGTTAAGAGTTTATTTGCAATAAAATAAAAGTTTATGAACTGATTTTATGCAATAAAACGTTGAAAGTTTACATACGTTTGGTGCAAAAGATTGATGGTATATTTGACTATTAAACCACCATTGGTTTGTGGCCCATTTTCTTAGCAATCGTGTAACTAAATAAACATCAACTAGCTTGATGGCGGTAAATAGAAACCATAACAAACTCTAGTATGTCATAAAATATGATGGTTCTTGAAATTTGAGATTTGAACATAACATGGTTTGTGCAATCTCTCATTCCTGGTGTCTGTCATGAACATCTAAGGTGCAAACTGAAGAAGCTATGTGAATTGTACGAAAAAAAAAACAGAAATATGCTGAAGTAGAAGAAATCAAACTAGTAGAGAGAGGTGCAGAACGCCTAGATAAAAGACAAATCATGTGAAATTGAAGAGAGAACAACATCATAAACAATTTTCTGATCATCGTTGAGCTTTAAAAGAGAAAATGCATGTTCAGCTTGTAGCAGAGGAATATCATAATTTGTTTCTTCTCTAACCAACCTATCTTCCATTGCACGAACATGCGGATTTGATGGAAAGGGCATATCATAATTTGACAAAGATGAGTCATTCTTATTGAACAACTCTTCAAGGCCAAGCAAGATTCGATTTTTGACGTTTTGTTCAGACAAACGAAAACTATTTGCACTGAAGCCAGGCCTCAATCAATATTCAATGTCCTCATTGAGCAAAATCCAGTTTTGTTCCATAAAGACAAAGGGTTTTCAACCTCAAGATAAGTCTCTAAATTATCTATCTTTAGAGTACTTTGTCACATGAATTTTGATTTATTTTGAAATTTTAATTTAATTATCTCTCTTATTTATTTATTATCATGTGTAGAAAATTCAAAAAAAAAAAGAAAATCGGAAAATGGTGCAAAGTATACTACACAAGTTATCATATTTTTGGACTTTTCTTAAGACTCAAGTAAGCCTATATCCACATGCAAAGAGAGCTGTTATGATCTTACATCGACCCCATAAACAATTCTGGAAGAGTATTTAAGCTTGATGAGTTCTTCTATCTACTAAATTTTGAGTCCATAATATTGGTGCTCTTATTGAGAGATGACGTAATGGAAGAGATGACTTAAAAAAGGGCTGCCTGATGCTTGTTACATCCCCTTCTGAAGGGGTGGACAATGTTACATTCCATATCGACTTCACAAGAGCTATTGTGAAGAGATATTTAAGCTTGAGGACTTCCTTTACTATTAAACCGATCTTTTGGATTAGGCTTTTTCTTTTGAGGTTGAGTACCTAACAAGAACCCAGCTTAATTGAAAGTTGTTGCCCAAGAACCCTAGTTATCTACCTACTTAAAGAGAGAAGCCGCAAGAAGAAAAAAGTGGGGAGAAGCGAGGGTGAGTGACAGCAGCCAAGCTTTCTCCCTTGACTCGTTTTTTTTTTTTTTTTTACTTTGTTTTATGCTTAGTTTTTCATAAACTCTTTGATGATTTTACTTCAAGTTAGATTAGTTTATTTACAGTTATAATTAAAACTCAAGTTTGCATTAATTACATGCTGTCTGTGTCCTTCTCCAAAATTTGTAAGTAAATGCTGCAACAACTATATTGCCAAAATAATAAAATATTAAATATGGGCTCAGTTTTACAGTTCAGGGGTGCCCATAAAAGGAATTCATCATTCCAAGCACTGCCGACGAAAAACAAGTCTTATTTATTATTATTTTTTAAAGTAACTTTTGGTTCCTGAAAGATATTTTTTTTAATACTAAAATATTACAAACACAATTACTTTGGATCTAAACCAAGTAATGGATAGTGAATAGAACAAAAAGAATTTTGTTTAATCAATGTTTCATGGGTTACAGGTTTCGTTTATTTAATGGTTTTTTTTGTCAAAAATAGATAAAAGATTAAAAATAATAAAGATAAAAAATATGAATTTGGATGCTTAGTATTATTTTATAAACGATGGATCCATTTTCAATTTATAGAAGAATTTTAAAAACCCAACAAATGAAAATAATTAAGCAAATAAAATATAAAAAATTGTAGAATTTAAGGAAAAAGGTCTTCAAGGTCAACTATTTTGAAATTAATAATTAGATTTCCTAAAGTTCTTTCTTTCTAATCATGATTTATACTAAAAGCATAGTCTAAGATATTAAAAGATCATATTTTACTTAAACTTAATTACAAAAAACTACTATTTTTATAATACTATAGCCTTTAAATATTAAAAATATATAAATATACTATGATTTTTTGTTTTAAATGAAGCCTTTTGTGGCTTAATGCTTAATGTTTTGTCTTTCAATATTCAAATACAATAAAATATATAAATAGATTATGATTTTTTGTTTCATACGTAGTCTATTATGGATTAAGACTCAATGTTTTGTCTTCCAAAATTTAGTACATTAAAAGTATATATTAGACTACGATTTTTTGTTCCAAACATAGTCTTTTGTGGCTCAAGGCTTAATATTTCATCTTTCAATATTCAAATACATTAAAAGTATATAAATAGACTACAATTTTTTGTTTCAAACGTAGTCTTTTGTTCTCAAGATTCAATCTTGTCTTCAAAGATTCAAGTACATTGGAACATTATTTCAGTTTCAGGCAAGATTGTGCAATGTCATTTATGAATAGATTTTTTGCTGTTTGAATAAATTTAACTACGATTTTTCTTTATTAATAACTACTGTTTAGTTATTTAAATGTAGTAATTTGTAGCTCAATTTTTGTTCTTCTAAGATTCAAGCACACTGAAAATGATTTTAGTTTTGGGCAAGACTAATGCAACATCATTTATAATTTTCATTTCCTTGTTTGAATAAATTTAACTATATTTTAGGGTTTTAAATATAGTCTTTTGTGTCTAATGTTCTGTCTTCCAAGATTCACATATAATAGTCAAAGATTATCGGTTTTTATTCTAAACGTATTCTAATTTTGAAATAGGGTATGGTCTTTATATTAAACATAGTAGTTTTATGTATTTTCAAAATAAATTACTAATATAAAAGACTACAATTTTAAATGATAATAGTAGTCTTTCTATTTTTATTTGGTTTGTAAGCAAATTTATTGTTGGCTGCTCACTCTTCAAATCCTATAACTTACCCCAAGCATTATTTACTCTACAAATCATTTTTAGTGTAAACTTATTCTGAAAAAAAAAAAAACCATTGATAACATCTTCATTTCTAGATCGACTCTCACGATAGATGAAACACCATGAAACAGCTGTAACAGTGATGATTAACTATTTTCATTTTTGAATCACGCAATGTAACCCCTTTTCTAGTGTATAGGTTTCTATTATGTTATTTTTTATTTTATTATTATTTTTATAGAATTTTATTTTATAATTTTGATTCTTTATAAATTTTTTTTGTTTGTCACTTGTTTTTTTTAGATTTAAAAGATATTTTTTGCTTACCTCATCTGGTTTCTATACAAAGGTGGTTCATTGTCTAAAATCTTTCTTTTTCGATTTCAAAGGTTTAATTTCTACTATTTTTTGGTTTTAGGGTTTTGTTGTTTTTCTAATTTTGTTTAGGATGTCATTTTTTGTAAATTTGGAGATTTTTAGTTACTAGTCATATGGTTGGAGGAGCGTTGGTTCCTTTCTTGTTACACATGAGCATTGTTTTAAATTGCGGTCGCGGTCACGTTTTCGGTCGCGTTGCGTTTATCGCAGTTGCGGACATAGTGGTGGTCATTGCGATCATCGCGGTCATCGCGGTCGTGAATTTTTTTAAATTTCGCACAATTCTATATAAAAGTGTAGTAATTGTAATTATAATCATGTAAAGTCTTATTTTATAATTTTTAAGGTAATTTATAATACCTCAAGTCTATTATTTATGTGAAAAAAAATTATTTATAATTTTTTGAATTATAATAAAACATTCATATTTAAAAAATTACTTATGATAATTAAAAAATAAAAAATATTGAAAATAGATATAAATAATTATGTATTAATAAGAATTAATGTGCTAATTATTTAGCATTAATTATTTTTTATCTAAATTTTTAAGGAATTTTTTCATCTAAATTTTGTCAAATCTTTTTTTATCTAAATTAATTATGTCAATTTTTTATCTTTTTTTCTTTTTCTATATGAATTTCTACGAATATTAACAAAATATTTAATACCATATATTTAATTACACTACAAATTTTATTTTAAAAAATTAAATTAATAATCTAAATTCAACCTTATCTAATTTTTTTTGGAATTCAGATTACCTAATATTGTTTGTCAAGATTTACCATATTAGCTAATTTTAATTCTTAAACATTTAATGTTATATTGTTTCCTAAAAAAATTATTAAACATTTAAAACCTAAACCTATTACTAAGTATCATTTACCACATATATTAAAACAAAAAATAATTAAAATAAAAAAAAACCCAACCCACCCAACCCGTCGGCTCCTTTCTTTTCACTTTCACTTTCATAGTTTCAGTGTTTCACTTCACCTTCACCTTCTCCTCCCCTTCACCCAAACCCGTCGGCTCAGTCTCAGCCTTGCGATTCTCCATCAGCCAACAAGAAGGCTAGCCTCCACCCACCAGCCGCCGACTCCACTGTGCCAGATCTGATCTCAGATCAGTCATGCCTCATGCCGGTGTCAAGTAACCGACAGATGGAGCATCGCCCAGTCCTACCGGTGCTGCGAGCCACCCATGGCCACGCCACGGGCCCACGTCGCCCACGATCCATTGTGCCTAGTGCTTGCCAACCCACGCCGCCCACCCCACTCTGCCTCTGCCCTCTCTAGTCGCCCTCACCGATCGGCTGTTAGTTGTTGTGAATCGTGAATCTTGCGATCTATCTGTTGTTTTTCTTGTTAATTGAGGCTAGGATTTTGGGAATATTTTTTCAGGTTGATTTTTTTATTTTGATGCATCTGTTGTTGTGTTCTGTTTCGTCCACACTCTAAATTTTTTTTTTAAGTCTGACCGACAGAATCGAATCGGAGGATAGCGGCGATAACGGACCGCTATCGCCGCTCTCTTCCGTTACGGCGTTTCGTAACGGCCAATAGCGGCCGTTACTGGTGTGATTCGTACTCACACCCGATTTTTCATCGATAGCGGTAGAGGCCACCGCCGCTACCGCGAGATAGCGGCCGCTATCTGATTTCGCGGCCGCTATTTGAAACACTGCACATGAGTTTCTTACTAGAATGTTGATGTTTAAACTATTGTAGAAGAATTTCGAATAACACTATTGGTGACATATATTTCATCACATGTTTTGTGAGGTTAATAAGGGTTTTTCTTTACATTATTTTCTTTGATTTTGGTTGTTCATATGAGTGGCCTTTTTAATTGAACAAAATTTTCTTTGAATTTATCAAGTTTTTATTAGACCCATGACAACTGCGATTTTTCAACTTAGGTTAGTAAAGTGATTTATCTTAGACTCGTATAAGTTAATATGAGGTATTTGAAAGTTATGAGAAATTATTTAATTAAGAATTAAATTTTAGGAATTTAATCAAATTGAAAATTAAGGATTTAAACTAAGGAAACATACATACATATGAAGGAAAAATAAATAAAGAAATATATATATATATGAAAATATAATGAATATATATATAGAAATAATTAGTAATATACATTATATATATGTATAAGTTCCAAGTACAATATAAGACATATTATAATATATATATTTATCAAATATAATATATATTTATAATATATATAAGCATTATAATCAAATCTATCTTCAAGTTTTTGCACAAAATTGATATAAGCTCTCAACGTTTTATCGCATGCAAATCAATCCATAAACTTTGATTTTAGTGTAAATTTAACCTTTTAAAGTCATGTAATTAAGTTCGAATCCGTTAAATAACACTAACTTTCGTTAGCAGTACACACGTGGCAACTAATTAAGTTATCCACGTCAGCTTCCATGTAGGACGTCCAAATGCCAGTTAGTATCATTTAATAGATCTGGATTTAATTGTATGATTTTGAAAGGTTGAGGGTTTATTTACAATAAAATAAAAATTTATGGATTGATTCCATGCGATAAAACGTTGAGAGCTTATATCATTTTATACAAAATTTTAAGGGTACATTTGACTATTAAGCCAAATATATTTTTATTATATATTACAAAAATCATATATAATATATATTGTTGGCTCTATAGGCTAAACTGAGAGGGGGTGAATCTGTTCTTAGCTAACCTTATGTTCGTTTTTCAATTCTTCTAAATTCTTTAGCCTATATTGAAGTTTTCTAAGTTCTCTAGGCTACTCAAGTATGCAATATAAATTCAATTTAACAATCACAATATAAATGCAAATTAGTAAAGAGAGTAGGGAAAGAGAAATGTACACAATAGATTTATAGAGGTTCGGCAACCTTGCCTACGTCCTCTACCTTGAGACGCTCCCAAAGATTTTCCCTTAATTCACTAACTTGAATTTGTCTTTACAATCCCTCTTTTTCAAGGCTCAAGAGAAACCTCCCTCTTTTTTTAAGGCTAAAGAGAAACCTCCCATTTACAACGTATGTTTGTGTTTACAATGGGTGTAACCAAAGAAGGCCTCTAAGTAGGCAAATGATTACAAAGATTAAGCACAAAGAAAAGCCTATACAATATTTGTGCTATGCTATACAAGGAATGAGAGTGATGGAAGATGAAGACTTTGTGGTACTTGAATTGTTGTTGAGGCTTGAGGAAGATGAAGAAGATGATGAAAAATGTTGCTCAGCTATTCCTCTTTCTTCCTTGAGCTTCCAAGCCTCTATTTATAGTCCATTGGATGGTTTATGAACGTTGGTAAGAGCCAAAACAGAAACTAGCTATTGTATCTCACAAAAACTAACCGTTGGAGGCTTTCTGCCATAAAGGGATCGATCCCTTCCCTTAGGTGTCACATCCCAAGTACACAGTATTTTACACTTTTTACACGTTTTCACTGCACATGAACAGGTTGGGCTGTCTGCGATATCTTAATTTCCACATTTAATTCACTAAAAACACGATTTCCGTAATTTAATATAGTTAACAGAAATAAATATTCACAATTTGTATTTGTGATCAATACTTACATCCCCATAATTAATACAATATCGTAGTACTGTAAATCATAAGTCTGAACATATAGATTAAAATAATTATACCTCCAGGATCTAGAAGCGCTGTCTCAAGGTGCTCAATACACAGCCTCTAATCCTCAGATGAAATACCTCAAATGGTCATTGCAAAATATCTAGGGAGATAAAATATTGGAGTGAGCAAAACCACGGCTCAGTAAGAGATTTGTATGCAAATCTTGATACCTTGAAGACTACATTCAGTAAAACCTTTAGTTTCCTATTTATAAACTGGCACTCTACAAGGGAGTGATACCATAGTCGGCCGGAAAATCCAGATGGAGCATGGAAGGTATTTTGAAATACCTGTCTTGTCCTAGAAACTCAGAACGACTATAAGGAGTAAAAATTTATTTTAATATAAACTCACTAAAATGTTTATTGCATATAAAATATCACATATTTAAATAAAATAATTTATTAAATCATGTGAACAACACTTGGAAATTATTTGATTTCCACCATTGAAATCAATCACTTAAAACACGTGTAGCAATAAAACACCTGTTCACATATTTCACCAATCTGTGACAAAGCATCACAATAAACAGTATATTTCGATAGTTATCACCAAAATCAATAATAACACGGGAATAATAGTGGAGACCAGTCAACACCTGATAATATCATGCTATAAGTCCCGTAGGGAATAATAGGGTACACGTGAGATCCCTATAGGGACAGTATAATAAACACATGAGATCTATGACCATAGTCTATAAGTGTTCTCGGTCGTACACTGAGCGGGTGACGCCGGGACTGCTGAAGACGGCTCAATGTCAACAGCACAACACATGAGAGGGTACATATGAACACGTGAGCATGATATGGGGCCTATTAGTCTCAAAACAGTGTATAAGAAATCTCATCACCTTTATGGAATTAAGTAAAATGAATAATATCTTTCAGAAAATCTATAAAGGTATAAATCACAGTATCTCGTACGGTGAAAACAGTTTATAAAATAATTACACTGTAGTAATAAAATCTCATAACTATTTCTTTTCATCGTAGAGCACATACACACATGTTTCCATGCTTTCTTTCCAAAACTTTAAATTCAAGGTTACAGGAAATCATTTCCAATAATTTTATACTTTTTGGGAAAATAGAAATATTTATTTTTCAAAATTAATAGTAATTCCACCAAACACATTTCTCATTATAGAACACATGTAGAGAAATTTTAATCTCAAAACAATATTTACACAATAAAAAAGCCTTTATGAAAATCATTACACGTGATAAAACTTCAGTCAGTCCACAAAGGAAAATCATAATAAAATAGTGAATATTATACTGAAATAATTTATAAAATATTCGCTATTCACCATTTCACTTTACCCATCACATATTCCATTATAAAACATGTTGGAGGAATCTTCGATAATTTAACTTTTATCGAAATCAGTAGCACTAATATTAGTAATTGATTTTCGGTAAATTCCTCATTTATGAAAAATAATCAATTCCTCACTTTGAAGGCTAGGATAGAAATTAGGAATGCATCAAGATATTTTAGGTCATTTTTAGAATTATTTTTAATAAATTTTGGCAGCATAACGACTGCCAGTGTCCTAACCTCCCTACACTTTCAAGTACAGTTCAACCAGCCATATAACCACAAATTCATAGCAATTCGAGCCAATTCACTTTCCAAATAATTTTATAAAATTAAAAGCATGAAAAACATGCATTCAGATATCCCTACAAATCACACACGCATCTCTTACCTGTGTATTGAGATCGCGCTATGTCGTGCTGCACATGAACACCGAACTTCCGACTGCAATTTAATTTATCAAAATCATTAGCTTAATTATCCTTTAATTTTAAGCTATGATTTATATCAAAAAGTAACTATAAGTAAATTCTCATAGCTAGAAATGGCTACTCTTAGGGCCATATTCCTTCCTTTTTCCTTTATGGCCGAATGGCCTTTATCTAATAAAAATTCATTGTTTTCATTTTTAGTCCATATACTACTTAAATGTGCTGCCCTTTTCCTTGTAAATTTTCATCATTTAAGGAATAAATGCAATATTTTATTCCTTTAATTTCCTCCATAATCGGTAGCCCTCATATGTTGACTATATTTGTTCTTAAATTTAGCCTCTTTTGTTGACCATTTTCACTTGGTCATTCATCACCAATTCAGCCCTCATCACATTTGGTCAACATTAATTGAATTTCCCATGTTCTGTTTCGGTTCCAGCCAATATTTTCTGTTTGGTTGTTCAGCTTTTATATCATTCAGTCAACAACACTTAGTAAGACTAAATTTCCATTCGGTTCTTCCTAGTCATTTTCTCATAATTTTGGTATTTCTTTCCATGCTAAAGTCAGCTTCTCTTATTGACTTTCATGCTATCTTCATTAAATCAGTCAATGATAATTTATCAGCCTACAATTCCCTTCGGTTTCTAGCTTGTATTTCTTATTCTGTTCAGTCCTTTTTGTTCTATTTTCACACTACCACAACCCCACATTGAAAGCTTCTTTGGACCTTCATGACTAACGATTCATTAAAACCATTTCACACTAGGTAATTTCTATTTCCTGTTTCAGTTTCAGCCAACATTTGTTTTATTTTTCTGTTCGGTTCAGCCATCTTTTTCCTGCTTTCACTTCTTCAAGATTCCACGTTTTTGTCTCTTTGAAACCTTTATGGCTAACCTTAACAGTGTAGTTTCATATATATATATATATATATATATATATATATATATATATATATATATATAAAATACTAATTTATTTTCATGTTAGTTCTTTATTTTCTGCTCATCACGTCAAATACATGCACAGCAGAATTTTCTGTTTCATTTATTCACGCCACACACGCACCCAGCAACAATTCTTTGTTCAATCATTAACAGCCTTTCTATACTTCTTAACTTCTATGGTTAACCGACAACATGGTCCCCTGTTATACATATATACAATTTTCTTTCTATATTAATTCTTGATTTGCATGTCAGTCACGCCACACAACCACCTACACAGCAGAATTTTATCTCTTCCATTCATTCACGTTACCCCAACGTTTCAGCCTTATTTCCTCAAGTATTTATTTCATAAACAAGTTTCCCTCAAAATAACAATCATATATATGATTTACCTAACCAATATCACCATAAACTAAGGATCAATGTGCATTAACGTTGGCTGAAGAATTTTCTTACCTGTTCCATGCCATTGTCCAGCTGCAGGGGAACCTTTTTCAAGCTGTTTTTGGCTGAACTTTTTAAAGAATAATGAAGCTATGGTGGTGAGGAGGAGATTATATGAAGGAACTTAGCTGATTGCTTGATGAAAGGACGATGTTTAAGAGCTGGAGCAGAGGATCGGTGGAGGAGAATAAGAACAGAACGTGAGATAGAACCAGAAAATGGCTGAGGCGGTGATCTCAGCTGGAGAATTAAATAAAGTTGGCCCTTGTTGTATTATTTTGATTGGCCATAGTTTAATTTTATTTAATAAAATTCTGATATTATTTATTTAAAGTCTAAAAGGCCCTTTGAAGTCACCATATTTACTCATGTTGCCACTGCCTATTTTATTTTCTATTCCAGCCCATTTTTCCATTTAAAATTTTATTTATTTTAATTATTTCTTAAGCCAAATCATGACTTATTTGGTCCACTTTGACCACTCTATGAGCAAAACTAATTTTGCCCTTTTATAAGTTTGAAATTTCGAATTTATACCACCTTGCTTTCAACATTTATAAAATATCAAAATTAATTTATTTATTGGTTTATTAAAATTTTTCATTCCGTACATGTACAATATAAAATAACGAGTTCTCACATTAGGGGATCGATCCCATGCTTCCTTTTCGCTTCTGGGAGCATTCTGCCATTCTGGGATGGATCTCTCATCCTAAGAGATCGATCCCTCATGTTTTTCCTGCATATTTTCTGTGCTATTTTGGGTTAGAAATGATATAGACTTTGATTTTAATTCAACCCAAAACATTTATGAATATTGTGGAAGTATTTCTTGACTAAAATCTCTGTCCAAAAACTCATTAAGTAAATTTCTAAACTTGTGTTCAATATTTTCTTGAGAAAATTACTTTCATGAAAATATTCAAACTCATTTTGTAAAGTATTAAGATCAATAAGAATCTGTCATTAAATCATGGTCTTAATGTTTGATATGAGCACTTAAAAATGGACTGAGAAAATCATGTGTGGTAAAACAAATTTACAATATGAATCAAAACATAAAAGATCACTTAAGTTTTTATCATTTTAAAATACATATGTCAATTTAAAGCTAACATATATTTATTATATATATAAAAAAGAAAAGAAATTAGGTTGGTGGGACCCATTATTCATCAACCTCTTTATACAAACCAAAGGAGAGAGATTGAGACAAGGGAAATCTAAGAGAGAGAGAGAGAGAGAGCGATAATGTTGCCGATGCGGGGAGAAAGGAGGAAGAGTCGCCATCGCTAAGGGAAGAAATGCAAATAAGAGTTGACGAGAAGGGAACCCTCGGCTGAACCGATAGGAAAGGAGCAGAGGGAGATGAGCCACCCTTGCTGCTGTTGGCGAAGGCAAAATGGAAGAGGGAGGTAAGGCGGTGTAGCCTTAGTTGAATTGGATCTAAATCAGTTCAGTAGAAAAAATATAAAAAAATAAAAATAATATATATATAAAAGAGGTCAGAACCTTCCTTGCCTAGCTATTTTCTTTCATTTCCATAAGCTAAGAATGATGAACTAGTGTGTTAATTTCATGGGTTTACCTCGAAAACAAAAACGGGCTTGTATAGGGGAATTCGGCTAAAAGGAGTTTTATGGGTATGGTTGGTTCTTGCGATTTGAACTTAATATATAATGTTTAAGTAGTGTTACTAAGACCTCCAATGGTATTATTTTGTAGCAAATTTTGTAAGAGGTTGAGTACAAGGCCCCAATAATGTAAGATTTTAGGTGAGGATGATGTGTTTGCTTGGATTTTTAATTATGTGGTGTGTGTGATGATATTAAATGTAGTGTTGTGATTTGTAGAGATCTCGCAAAGATGGTGATTGTGGAATTAACCAAGGCTTGAGTGTAGTTTAAATTGCTACACTTGAGGCAAACGATAAGATACTTTTGCATAAACCTGCAGTAGTATTATATTGTATAGGCCATATAGAAATGATATATCGATTGATTATACAATCTTGGATGCAATTGATTATTGAGTTGAAATTCTAGTGGAGTATCGATATGGTAGGATCACTGATGGATTTGGATAGGCAAATATTGATATTGTGATTTTGTGATCTCGATTATGACTTTGGTATAGGTTCTGAATGTTGACATTGATATTTTCCTAATTTCGATATTTGATGATTATATGGTGATATAATATTTAAATATTCATGAGATATTAAGAGAACCCACACTGATGGTGGAGATCTTAGTATTGATGTTGTGATTTGAAAGTAATGGATTTGATATCGAGATATTGTGAATTGATATGAATTATGAATAGGCTTATTGAGTTGAATTGAGGAAAAATGATGAAGAACAATCAATTCTTGATGTAGAAATGAACTTGATTAATTTTGATTCTAACATATATGTTTTTATATGTAATTAAGCATAATGAGGATATGTTATTGAGATGGTAATGAATTGGTTTGTAGTGACTTGGAGCCGTGGAGAAGTTTGAGTTTGATTTGGAAACCCAGGGAAGTAAACAGCTAAGCATCAAGATACTATTACTTGAGCAATTGAGGTAAGCAAAGGTAAGCTTGAGGATTCAAGTGAATTATTCTTGGGCTAGATTTGAGAACTTGTTTTTGCCTTGCGTGTCGTGGACAGCCAAGCTTGCACGTCGAATGAAATAATTTATGCATTTGTTAATGAAATGAATTATTATCCTATCCACTGTCAGTGGAGTTTTTTAACTCTACAAGCGGGATTAGGATGATGACATGTGTCCTTTAAAAATATTAAGAAAATAAAAAATAAATAAAATTGAACACATGTCATCATCCTGATCCCGCTTGTGGAGTTAAAAAACTCCACTGACAGTTTATAGGATAATTTTTCTAATGAAATTGTAGGCCTTGCTCATTTTATATGCGAAAAACTAAGGGTTTGTTTGGCATCAATTTTATTTTGTGTTTTATGTTTTTGTTTTCAAAATCTTGTAATATAAAACATAAATAGTGTATGGTAGTGTGATTTTGTTTTATAATTTTAGAATTTGAAAACAAAATTTCCAAAAATATAAGAAACACTAATTTTGTGTTTCCTACAATTTCCGCAACACTTTCAAAACATGTTTTCTCAAAAACACGAATAAACAATAATATTAAGAGTGCTTCTATTCACACCCTGTCCATTACTAAACAAACCTTATTTACTAAAAACCCTAATCTCCAATTTTTTTTTTTACAGTTTTTCACTACCCACACCCTATATTTGATATTGTACTACCCAAAATACCCCTATTTTAAACATTCTTTACCATTTTTTTAGGTTTTAAGTGGTTCATAAGGGCTGCGTCATTTGAGGGGCCATCATGCATAGCCCCCTTTCATGAGGGGCTACCGCGCGCCACCTCCAGCAAGGGGTTGCGTGTATCTTAAATATTCTTTACACCATTTTTTTGGGGGGAGGTTTTAAGTGATTCACAAGGGCTGTCGCACGCAGCCTCCTTTTCATCTGAAGGGCTGCCGCGCGCAGCTGCCTTTCACCAGGGGTTGCCATGCACCCCTTTCACCGGGATCCCCTTTCCTCTCTCACTTATCTCATGGGCAAAAAATAAATTGGTACAAGGATTTTTTTGGAATACAAAAATTCATTAAAAATAGGGTGTACCAAGAAATTTTTAGGGTGCGAATAGTTACTCTCTAATATTAAATGAGGTCTCTCCTTCTAATCGCACCATTTACATATTTGCCACTCTTTTTTTTGCAAAGACCAAACCCTAACACCAGACATATTCTTTCTTTCCCAATTCTTCTTCCCAGCCGCTTCCTTTTGGTTCTTCAATTCTCTCCTTCTTATTCACTTCTCCTTCAATTGATTAACTATCAAGTTCTTTAGATTTCCTTCAATTGGTATCATTTTTTTATTGGATTGTTGATCTACTCAGGCAACCAATGAAAAAAGGATAGTAAAATAGATTTGCTTTCTAAATTGAAACTTCCTAATTTCCCTTAATTTTTTTTAGGGTTTTGTATTCGTGGCTCTAAGTATTTTATCTGGTTATGTTTGTATCAATATTAGCTAAACAGAGTTGTTTCTATTCTCTGTCTTTGTATGTGGTTTTGTTTGAAATCAAAGGTATGGGTAAAGCATTGCATGTTAAAGGACCAATTATTGGGCCTTATTCTATAGAGCATTAGTTGCTCTCATTAACCTGGGTAGTATTAGTTGGCTATTTATTCGGGATTAGTGATGGCATGGGATTATGGCTTTAGGGAAGTAGCAGTGGAATCAGACTCTTTGTTAGTAGTGCAAAAGATCAAGCAACCGCTAAGAGAAAGAGATCCTTTGTTTCGAATTATTCAGGCTTGTCAAAACTTGTTAAAAAAAGATTGGAGCTGTTCAGTCAATCGTGTGTACAGAGAGGCAAATTGTTATGCAAATTTCTTAGAAAAAGATTGCAGATTCCTTGGCTCATGAGAGGCCTTTTGATTTGTCTATTCTTGAGCATCCTCCCAATATACATATACATACATACATATATATATATATATATATATTTATATATATATATCCTTTTTTTTAGCTTTTCGTACTATAAATTTTACTTTTGTATTTTTAATTGTGTTTATGTAATTTTATTGATATCGTATTAAATATTAGTTGTATTAAATTTAAATATTAATTATTTTTTAATATATAGAGTATGAAATAAGCCTTATGTAATTTTTTAAATAATAATATCAAAATAAATTTTATATAATAAATGAAATAGTTTTAGTAATATATCAAAATTAAGAATAAAATTGCACATTATTAATAATATACTAAAACTGTATAATTTTAATGAAAAATATTTAATGCAACATTAATAAATTATAAGATTAAAAAAATTATGTTTCAACTTATTAGATACCAAACATGTTTTATGTTTACAGTTTTTAAAATTATACAACAAAATTAATTTACCAAACATGTTTTTTGTTTTCAAAATTTCAAAACAAAACAAAACAAAAAGAAAAACAAAATTTTCAAAAACAGAAAATATAAAACACAAAATTGACAACGATACCAAATAACCCCAAGTGTACGTGTGCATGGCTTGCAATAATCACGCTAGGTAGCCATGCAAAGTGTGCAATGGTATATCATTGATGCGTACACGATTCATGCATAGCATGTTTTGATTTAAACTACTTTCATGCATAAGTTTTATAATGACGTGCATTATGATTTAGCTTGAAAGATTCAGGTTTGAAATTGACTTTTAAAATAAATAAAAAATCGTGCATATTTAAACTCAAAACAACAAAATCATGACTTTTGAAATAAATTTGTAGGAGGTTGAGTACAAGGCCGAACAAGGTAAGATTTTAGGTGAGGATAATAATTGATGAGAGTTATATTAAAGGTTATTGGGCTTTGATATGAGCCAGGCTAAAGAACATTAAGCCTAAAGGTAATCTGAGCCCATGAAGAAAGAGGACTTAGAAAGACCATGAAAGGTCTACAAGTGATCATTTAAGCATTGGTCTTAACTGTAATTATGCATCAAATGGCTCTTATAAATAGGTTTAGGTATCATCTTTACATTTCAAGCTCTATTTTTTTACTGAAACCCTGCCAAAATTTAGTTTGACTTAAGCATCAAAGTGCACACTAGGGGAAAGCCCGCGCCTCTTTAATCTTTTTTTTCTTCAGAGTTCTTAGAGATAAGCTAATGCGAAGATCGAGATTTTTATGTTATCAAAATTTATTGTTGTGAATAGGCAACAACAATTGATGCTGTCTGGGAATCCGATAAAAAAGCCTAGTTAAAAAGCCTTAAACTAGAGACAAGGATGGCAGACCGTGAGTGCTAGATTGTTGTGGCAAACTGTGAGTGCTAAATTGGTGTGGCAGACCGTGAGCGCCAGACCAAGTGCAGCAGACCAGGGGAGCCAAACCATGTGGCAGATAGTGAGGGCCAGACCGATGTGACAGACCGTGAATGCTAGACCGAGGGTGATAGATCGTGAGTGTTAAATCGAAGGCAACAAATTGGGAGTGCTAAACTGAGGGTTGTAGACTGGTATGGTAGATCGGGTACGACATATCGATGAGACAGCTTGAGTGTAATAAATCGATGCCGCAGAGTGCAGCCTAGAGTGAAACTTAGAGTGGAAACCAGAGTAGAACTCAGAGTTAATCCAAAGTGCAACTTAGATTGAAAACCATAATGAAACTTAAGGTGAAAACCATATTGAAACTCAGAGTGTAATTCGGAGTCGAACTCCCAGTGGAACCCAAAGTGGCACCCATAGTAGGACCTAGAGTGAGACTCAAAATAGAACCTAGAGTGAAACTCAAAGTGAAACATAAAGTGAAACTCAGGTGGAACTCAGAGTGGAACCCAGAGTGGAACTCAGTGGGTGTGGAACTCATAGTGGAACCCAAAGTAAAACTCAGAGTAAAACTTGGAGTAAAACTCAAAGTGAAATCGAAGTGGAACTCAAAGTGGATCCCAAAGTGGAACTCAGAGTGTAACCTAGACTGAAACTCAGAGTGGAACCTAGAGGGAAACTCAGTGTGGAACGTAGAGTAGAACTCATAGTGGAACCTAAAGTGAAACATGAAACTCAAAGTGGAACTCAAAGTGAAATCTAATGTGAAACCTAAAGTGAAATCCAGAGTGTAAATACAGAGTGGTGTGACAGAGTGGAAAAGCACGATGGTGCGGCACACACTTTTGACCATCTCAGGTTGACGAGGCCTACACTTTCAACCACTACGGGCAAACAGGGTGCACAATCTTGGCCACCTCGAGCCAAAGGGGCCTACACTTCTGGCCACTTAGGGCAAACAAGGCCTACAATTCTAGCTACCTCAGGCAGATGGGGCTCGCACTTTTGATCACCTTAAACAAGGTGGCCCACACTCTTGACCATCTTGGGCCGATGGAGCCTACAATCCCGGTTACCTTGGACTGATATGGCTCACATTCCAACCAACCTAAGTGGTAAGCCCACACTCTGGAGGCAAAGCCCAGACAAAGAGTTGTTGGACAAGCCTTTACTATTATGTTTTTATCCAATTCCACTTCAGTGTTGGTGAAGTTTAGATACACATGACAATACTTGATTTTTTTACGTAATAGCTTAGTGAAAGACTTGAATAGCTCCAAAACCTTTTTGAATTGCCTCTCTCCTAGGATTTTTGTGCTCAGTAGTTTGTCAAGTACAAGAGATCAAAAATAGGCAAGAGCGCATTATATCACATCTACCAAAGGCAAGGAAATCGATTAAAATGATACCTTAGTATCACGAAACAACATGTGACCAAGCTATAACCCATTGAAGATATGGAAAGGCCATATTGAGTCAGAAAAATGATAGGGCCATATATTTATGTTTTTACATGATAATTCATGTGTTCAATTAAAAATTTTGTGTTCTTAATTCATAATTATGATTGACGATACTTAAATTTCATGTGACGGGCAAGAACAAAAAGGCTTGATGCGAAAAATGCGCGAAAATAGCCACTCATGTTAAAAGTGCATGGGATTGAAGTGAAAAATGCATGAGGTAAGCCATGCACTCGAAGAAAAAGGCTAAAGCGAAAAGTGCATGAAGTAGGCTATGTATGGACTTAAAGCAAAAAGTGCACGAAGTAAGTCATGCGTGAAGATAAAGGTGCATGGGCTTGAAGCGAAAAATGGGTGAGGTAAGCCATGCACTCGAAGAAAAAGGCCTAAAGTGAAAAGTGTGCGGAGTAGGCTACACATGGACTTAAATCAAAAAGTGCGCGAAGTAAGTCATGCGTGAAGACAAAAATGCAAGGGCTTGAAGCAAAAAATGCACGAGGTAAGCCACACGCTCGAAGAAAAAGGCCTGAAGCGAAAAATGTGAGAAGATGGTTACGTATGGACTTGAAGCGAACAGTGCGTAATGTAAGTCATGTGTGAAGACAAAAGTGATGAGTCACGCACTTGAAGAAAAAGGCCTGAAGTGAAAAGTGCACGAAATAGGCTAGCATAGATTGAAGCGAAAATTGTGCGAAGTAGGCTGCGTATGGACTTGAAGTGAAAAGTGTGTAAAATAGGCTACGCATTGACTTGAAGCGAAAAGTGCGCAAAGTAAGTTAAGCATGAAGACAAAAGTGCATGGGCTTGAAATGAAAAATGCATGAGATAAGCCATGCACTCGAAGAAAAAGGCTTGAAGCAAAAAATGCGCACAGTAAGTCATGCGTCAAGACAAAAGTGCATGGGCTTGAAGTGAAAAATGTGCGAGATAAGCCACGCACTTGAAGAAAAAAGCTTGAAGCAAAATGTGCACGAAGCAAGTCTTGCATAAGGACAAAAGTGCATGGGCTTGAAGCGAAAAATGCATAAGGTAAGCCACGCACATGAAAGACAAGAAAGCGCATGCAATATGTAAGTCATACACATGAAATATAAGGACTTGAAGCGAAAAAATGGTGAGGAAACTTCTTAATAACCCAGTCTTATCATGAGGAAGAATGATGGACTAGCCCAAATGGGAAGCAACTCCAAGGTCTTCTACATAATCATTCTCATTAGACCCTGGATAAAACTAAAAATCATGCCTAGGAATGATGCTCCCCCATCAACTATGAAGCAATGAATGTTAATTGGAGCGATCTAGGGAGCACAGACACATCTCTAATTGACAGCTCCACGAATAATTGTCTCCTATCTTTAGTGAAAAGCTTTAGTGTTTTGTACACGGCCCGATTCTGCTCGTTAGACTCTTTTATTTACATTTATTCATCGGAACCGATCATTGGTGATTCACTAGTGACAGACTTACCCCTCAAATGGCTAAGAGATTGAGAGGAACTGAATCAATCATAATGAGCATGAAAAAGAGTATGAGCTTAAGTGTGTTCTAAAACCACCACTTCGAGGCAGACTCGTTTTCTAAGGACAAGGAATTTCAATTTGAGAGCCGGAGAAGTTTCGATACCCTACTTCTTGCAAAAAGCACCTTTAACAGAATCTATTTTTGCATCAGAAGAAACGAAGAATGTTAGAATGATTAACTAATGAAAATAGAAATAGTTCTACAAACAATGGTGAAGCCTACTAGTTGAGCACACGGGTGAAGATGAAGAGTCTCTCGCAATAGTTCCAAAGAAAAAGGTTACGAGAGAATCCAAATAGTCTATGGACCCGAAATGATTAAAAAAAACATTTATATACTCTTTCACAGGATATACCTTGTAAAAGAGTGGGGAGCTTATACTAAAGGTTATTGGGCCTTGATATGAGCTAGGCTAAAGAACATTGGGCCTAAAGCTAATTTGCGCTTAAGAGGAAAAAGGACTGAGAAAGGCCATGAAAGATCCATTAGGTGATCATTTAAGTCATAGGTCTTAATCGTAATTACATGTCAAATGGCTTTTATAAATAGGTCTAGTTATCATCTGTACATTTCAAGCTCTTCTTGCTTACTGAAACTTTACGAAAATTCGGTCTGACTTAAGCATCAAAATGTGCACGCAAGGGAAAGCCCCAGCGCCCTTTTGATCATTTTCTTTTTTGCAAAGTTCTTGGAAACAAGCTAGTGCGAAGATTGAGATTCCTACGTCATCAAAGTTTATTGTTGTAAATAGGCAATAACAATAATAAAATTTTAAATTACATAATTACTTACTCTTAGATTATTTAAAGGGGAAGGATCAAGTTACATCGGTATAAAATTGGATAGTTTTACACCATTTTTTAATCATTGATTCCAAGTGGATTCATGGTTGAGATTAGAACTCTCTTTTCCCTCAAAATCAATTGAATGAAAATATTTTTTTATTCTCTTTCCTTTTTTAATTATATTAATTATTTGACTATTGTCCATTCTTTTTTCAAGGTTTTTTTTTCTTTTATACATAATCAAATTATTTGTTATTATTTATAGATAATCAAATTATTACTCTGTAGTTTTGATGAAGATTTTTTTTTCTGACAATCTTCAACAATTATACAATGGAATGTGTTTGATAAATTATTAAAAAATTTTAAACCTTTTAAAAATGAAAACTTTGAATGATTTTACGATTTTAATGGAAATTTTAAACCTAAGCAATTCTATAAACAACCCAATTGCTACTCTAGCTAAAAGCAATTACAAGAAAGCATGGCGCCGTTGGGATGATGAAGGAATCATATTTGCTAAACACCAGTGAATTACTCATGAACGTAAACCTTTCTGAGCTTACTTAGCAAATGAGATGAGGTATAAGAGGGGCTACCTTATATATGCTTCTAGGTTTTCTTCTCTAATATATCTTTTGTTAAGAATTAATGTCTCCCCGTTAGGATATATTAATAAAGGAAAAGATTGGACAATAATAAGATAATTAATAAAGGAAAAAAAAGATTTGACAATAATAAGATACTTAAAAAAGGAAAAGAAAAAAATTAAAAAAGGAAATAGAATAAAAAAATATTTTCATTCAATTGATTTTGAGGAAAGAGAGAGTTTTAATCTTAACTATAAATATATTTGGAATTAATGGTCAAAAAATGGTGTAAAACTATCTGATTTTACATCGGTGTAACTTGATCCCTCTTCTTATTTAAATATATAAATATCAAAATTACATGTTTGTATAATATTTTTAAAATTGGCAACATATATTTATTATGGTTAAATAATTTATTTATATAATTTTTTATTTAATATTCATAAACATATATTTATAAACTGTTTAACATTGTTTTTATAAATATTTATGAGCAAATTTAATGAAGAAACAAAATATACATGATACTAAAAAAATAAATAAACAAACACGTACTATTGGGTGACACCCATTTACGAAACAGAAAAATCGTCTTCTGTTTTGTTTTAATTTGAGTTTTACATATTTCAAAAAAAAAAGAGTTTTACCAAAAAAAAAAAAAAGGCAACGAAAAAGGGGACGTGGAAAACGCCAAAACAATTTATATGTATCGCTTTCAAGCGTGGAAGTAACAAAAAGTTAAAACTCTTTCTCCAAATTATCGTTTTTATTTCATTTAAAAAAAATTCAAAATGAAAAATGTGCGCGTGAGAGACGGACAAAACCTCCGCCATTTCTTTTCTTCCACTTCACCGTGTTCTTCGGCTTGCCTGTTTCTCTTCAGTTCCAACTCTTTTTTCTCTCGCCAATCATTATACGCATTTGTTCCTGAGACTTTGTTCATGTTTTGATGTTTTAAAAAGAAAACTGGAAAGCGCTTTCGCCACAATCTATTAGTTTGAAGCCAGAGGCAGAAACTCCTTTCATGTTTCATGGTTATGAAGTCAATAGATTGTGTAAGTTCATTTCTTTTCTTTCTTTTTTATTTTGTTGTTGTTTTTGTAATTCATTTATTTTTTTTTTCTTGCTGGGGAAAATCTTGTTTAGATTTTTTTTTATCTATAAAAGTTGAGGATAATTGATTCTCAGATTATTTTTCCTTTTCTTTTTTGGAGAATTTATTGATGGCGCTTAGGATTTAGGAGTTTAGAATATTCATGCATTGCTTCTACTGCAAAAGTCACTCTCTACCTTGCCACTTTTGATCTACAATAACTTTCCATTTCTCACTTTTTGATTTCTGATGCTCATGTTTTTCCCGATTGTGGCTGCAGTCTCAATAAAAAAAAATTATTAAGTAAAGCAATTGATGCTTGATGTTAAGCTATTTGAAGCTTATTAATGAATTTGGAAAGAAACCGGGATCTTCTTTACATTCTCTAACTCACACTTGAATGAAGCTTATTGGATAATTGCTGATGGTTTCAAATCTTTTGATTTTTAGCATTTAGTAAGCAATGTGACAACGTATGGGATAAGAAGCTTTGTAGATGTTTATATTTTCGAATCACTAATGTTTACTATGTCATCATTGGAGAGATTTGTGCCCACATCACAATGAAATTTAAATTGCAATTTTTAATTTTCAAAGTTGCAATTAGTGAAAGTATTATAGAAAATTATCTAATACACTATTAGTGGAATTGAAAAACTCCATTTAGTGGATAGGATACTAATCCTTAAGACCTAGCAATTCATGTATATAATTCGTGTTCATGTCCTATAAAATAAGAAAATTTCGTATCAAAATTCTTGTTGGCATGCTGGACACAAATTTTTTTTAGAAGTTTTTGCCATATTTATATATAATTTTTCATCCAATTTTAACCTATGTCACTTTAGTGTCGTGTCACCGTGTTGTGTTTAGGATTGCCAAGTATATTTATATTGAAAAAAAAAAACAAATAAACAAAGCCACATAAAGCCAATGTTAACAATGCTTAAAATGTCAAACTAATTATACAAAAAAAGTGTTATTGAGTAAAATATATGTTTGAATACATTTAAGAACTTTTTTCATGATTAAAAACTCAGGACTAAATGAAAAGATTGAAGATTTTAATTGCAAAAATTTAGAAAATTAAGGGGTAAAGCATGGGCTAATGAACCATTAAAGAAACACTTAAAAGGGTAAAATGTTAATTTTAAAATTATTTGGGGGCCCATGTGAAAATTCATAAAATAAAGAGAAATGCTGATGAGTAAAATGCATGCCACCCTCGGCTCCTTCACTTTTTGTGCCCTCCAAACTGCTTGTTGCCATATGCTTCTAATTCTTTAGGATAGTTATATATTTGGGTCATTAAATAGGTAAACATACAACTTCTGTACTAGCTGTGAGGATGGTGGGTGGTGGCTTTTTGGCCTACTTAAATTGTTGTGCCTGAGTATCCTTTTATTTATTTATTTATTATTATTATTATTATTATTATTATTATTATTATTATTATTATTATTTCATGACAGATGATTCTTGTCACTGAAAGAAAAAGTTGGAGCTCATGTCTTTGTAGCATTATTCCAGCCACTGCTTTGCTTTGTATAATTTACTTCATAGGGAGCTTATATGTAGCACCAGAAATTAAAGAGGTATTTACCATTTTTCATCCCATATAATATGACTGTAAATGTATATATGTGACTTTATATATGTCATATGTGAGTGTGCCTCTGTTTGTATGTTTTTCTTCAACTACAACTTTCTAATTAATTATTATTGCGCAGTTTAATATTCTATGGATTCCCTTTCTGTTACTTTTATTATCAGTATACAGCTTAAGATACTATTAATTTATTTCTTAAAAAGTTTTTTTAATCTCTTTTTCTATGGGTTTAGGTTTGAAATTTCTCTGGTGTTTTGACCTCCAATTAGCCTAAAGGGTTGAATTTCTGATTCAAATATTTTATTAGTTTCCATTTGGAAGTTGGTGCCACTAATCAAATAGAAAGCAATAGGATACTTGGATATCTGGAATAATGGTTGTTTGATTTGTGCAGAAAGCATTTACATGGGGAGTGGTTGATATTTGGCAAAGCTCGAAAGGTGAAAGTTGCAAGGTTTGTATATGAGTCTATATGGGTTTTACATAATCACATTCATTAATGCAGAAAATTTTATTCGTGTCAAGTAAAATTTTGACATGTGTTCTTATGTTTGTTTTTATTTTTAGAACCCATGCAGGCCTTCTGGAAGTGAGCAATTACCTGAAGGTATCATGGCAAGTATGTCTAACTTACAAATGCGACCTTTGTGGGGCCTTCCAAAGGTAAAGCTATATGAAATGACAGACGTTTCAATCAATGATGATTGGACACTTAATCTTGTAAACTTGTTTTGTAAATAGAATTTTTGGAGCATTCACTTTCCAATAAAGTTTGAAATTACTCTGGTAAAATTTTTACTTTACCGTAAAGTGCATGAATTTTATGAGTTTTATAGTAAAAATAGAATTTCAGCACATTTGTCTCTGGATATTCTTGAATTGCAGATAGTCTGCAATTGGCTGATTTGTTGTCTATATTTAAATTGGAAAGCACTAAAGCACTGAGGCTTTGTTATAGATTTCTACATTTTTAATGCTCTGTGCATTTTTTGGTTTTGAGAATTGTCTGTTTCCGCCAATGGAATAGTGGATACTTGATTGGAACCTCAAAATATTGTAATGAGGTAGAATTTGTTCCTAGTCCGTCTAAAAACCTAAAGCAAGCCAAGAAAAATTAAAGGTCAGAAGAAACAGAAACAGTAGTTGCTGTTATAACTGGTTTATAATTTGACAGAATTTTCAAACATATTTTAGGTTCATATTGCACCATAATGTACCAGTGAAATAAAAAAAAATTTCCTGCAACAGATGGATGTATCACAGTGGACTAAGGTTAGAAAATTTTAAGAGCATATCACTTAACATGGTGTAAGAATTTCCCTTCAAAATTATCATGCTGCTAAATAATCTATGGGCCACTAATTTGGTTATTATGAAACATGGTCACTCCACTATCTAAATTCTAACTCTAGTATTGAATTGTGTTTTGGTTATGTGCATTCTCTTTGTACAGAAGGACAATACTTCCACCAGCTTATTTACAGTTGCTGTTGGACTAAAGCAAAAAGATCTTGTACAAAAAATGGTCAAAAAGGTAGATGACAATTCCTTTTATCTTTACAAGATAATGTTTGCTTGTATTTATTTTTTAATATGCTTGCTCTTTATTTTCACTTTATAGTTCCTATCTAGTGGTTTTGTCGTCATGCTTTTCCATTATGATGGTATTGTTGATGAATGGAAGGATTTTGAATGGTATGATCAAGTCATACATGTTTCTGCACTCAATCAAACTAAATGGTAAGAATCTTAGGCTTCCAATCTCATCACAACTTATAGTGGAAATACCATTATTCTGAATCTCTCTATGGATTTTGTTTGTTGGTGACTAGGTGGTTTGCAAAGCGTTTCTTACACCCTGATATAGTTTCAGAATATAGTTACATTTTCCTCTGGGATGAGGACCTGGGAGTTGAAGATTTCCACCCAAAAAAGTACGTTGAAGCCACTCTCACAGATTAGAACAGAAGTTCTATTTCTCTGTAGCTTTGAGAAATGAAATCCCATTATAATTTAAGTAGAAATGTATTTCCAATAAACATATGTTGTGTGATAATTAATGAAAGCTGCAGTATAAATAACTGCAGAGGTTTTGAGACGTGCACAAACCTGGAAGTTTATGATGGCTGTTGTTGAATAATTCCTATCCTTGCAGTGTACAAGTGATAGCCATAGGCTACTCTTAGTTATACTGCATCTGAAGAAGGCAGAGTGTGATAGAGATCATTTGGTTAAGCTGGTGATATTTGACCTGTACTTGGAATTGCTTGATAACTTGTATTTGGATGTCCAGTATTTGCCCTTCTAGTTGTAAGGGAAATTATGTATCATAGTGTAGTTCTATTATGTGTTTGGCTATTAAATAACTAAATCTTATATTGATATCTACTGATAATCTATTTTATAGACACCCAAAATTGAATTTACCAAGTTTGATAATGTCAGATATGTGTCAATTGTTGAGCGTGAAGGGCTTCATATTTCACAGCCAGCACTTGATCCTGCTAAATCAGAGGTACACCATCAAATTACTGCACGTGGAAGGAAATCAATAGTGCACAGGTTCTTGGAGTCATTTATTTCTTGATATATCCTCTGAGAGTTACTTCTGTTATGTCTTGTATATTGTGAATTCACTGATTTTGCTAAACCATTCACAGATTTGGTTAATATGTTGTCAATCTTAAGTTTGTTGCTTACTTTGCATCATTGTGTATGGTTTCTATTTGCAGGAGAACTTTCAAACATGGTGCTAATGGGACAGGTTGTGATGGCCATAGTAAAGCACCTCCATGCACAGGGTAAAATTTTATACTAAATTACTCAATATTTTTCTTTGGTTAATGACATTACTTAATATTGGGTTTGTTTAATAAATCTAAAAAGAAGAGAATGTTACAGGTGGATAGAAATGATGGCCCCTGTTTTCTCAAGAGCTGCCTGGCGTTGTGTATGGTACATGATTCAGGTTTGCTTTTAAGACTGCAGTACTTTTACTTCCTCACTCTTGCCTCTTTTCTTTCCTTATTTTTTCCTTTTTTTTTTTGGGTGGGACAGCGAGGTCATTTGCTATATGTCTTTGCTATAATACGGATTAATTCAAAATACAAATGATACATCTGCAATCATCTTCATCATCATTATCAGAGCCTTTATCTCAAGAGATTGGGCTAGGCTATATGAACTAATATCTGAACTCACATTAGATCGTCCATATGTACCTTGCCCACCTTTCAGTACACTCGGGCTCCAATGCAGCACGTCGCTGAGTAGGGGACGCCCCAATGATGTTCTGATATTGGTTTATTTCATGAGATTGGACTAGTTTTTATGGCTAGTTGTCCAAACTTACTGCCACCTTTTATCTGGGCTTGGGACTGGCTACATTATCCCACACAAGCAGAGTTATGATACATCTGCAATCATCATCATCAGAGCCTTTATCCCAATAGATTGGGGTAGGCTATATGAACCAATATCTAAAATCACGTTAGATCGTCCATATGTATTCTTTGCCTCCATAAATTCCTATTCAAGGCCATTTGCTCATCTAATTCTAAAACCTTCATGTCTTTCCAAACTACTTCCTTCCAAGTCTTTTTAGGTCTTCCTCTAGTCTTAACCCTTCTCTCAACATTCATAGCCTCTATTCTCCTAACTGGAGCATCTACAGGTCTACGTCTTACATGTCCAAACCAACGTAAACGATTTTCACACATTTTGTCTTCGATAGGTACCACTCCAATCATCTTACGAATATCATCATTTCTCATTCTATCTTTTCTTGTATATCCACATATCCACCGTAACATTCTCATTTCCGTTACACTCATTTTTTGTGTATGTAGCCGCTTAGTCGCCCAACATTCACTACCATATAACAATGTTGGTCTAACAACTGTCCTATAAAACTTGCCTTTCAACCATGTAGGAATTCCTTTATCGCACAACACACCTGTAGCACTTCTCCACTTACTCCATCCAGCCTGAATCCTATAGGTCACATCACCATCAATCTCTCCATCAATCTGTACTATTGATCCCAAGTATCGAAAATGATCCCGCTTAGGTATCGCCACCCCATCTAACTTCACTACATCATGCTCTTCCAGTCGGTTAGAACTAAATTTACACTCCATGTATTCAGTCTTCACTCTGCTTAGTTTAAATCCTTTTGATTCCAACGTTTGTCTCCATAATTCCAACTTTGTATTGATCTCCGCTCTAGTTTCCGCACATAGGACAATATCATCTGCAAACATCATACACCAAGGCACCTTATCCTGGATGGATTTTGTTAGTTCGTCCATAACTACCGCAAACAAGAATGGACTCAACGCTGACCCTTGGTGTAATCCCACCGTGATAGGAAACTCATTTGTTTGCCCTCCACCTGTCCTCACATGTGTCCTTGCATCTCTATACATGTCCTTAATTAGTTTAATATATTTCAAAGGAACTCTTTTCTTCATTAAGGACCACCATAGTACCTCCCTAGGCACTTTATCATATGCTTTCTCCAAATCTATAAAGACCATATGAAGATCTTTACCCATTACTCGAAAGCGCTCCATAAGTTGTCTCAGCAAATGTATTGCCTCCATAGTTGATCGACCCGGCATAAAACCAAATTGATTCTCCGATATCTCTACATTCTTTCTTAATCTCCGTTCTATCACTCTCTCCCATAGTTTCATCGTGTGACTCATCAATTTTATGCCTCGGTAGTTGGCGCAACTTTGAATATCTCCCTTGTTCTTATATAAAGGTACTAAGACACTCTTCCTCCATTCCTCTGGCATTTTGTTAGTGTGCCAAATCTTATTAAATAGATTTGTCAACCACCTAACTCCTACATCTCCAAGGCATTTCCAAACTTCAATTGGGATGTCATCAGGTCCAACAGCTTTTCCATTTTTCATCATCTTTAGTACCTCTTTTACCTCTGTCTCTTGGATTCTACGCATAAAGCATCGATTTAAATCCTTGAGAGGCACCGAAATATTATCCAAAACTTTATTTTGTCCGTCATTAAATAATTTGTTAAAATAATCTCGCCACCTGTCCTTAATGTCATTATCTTTAACGAGAGTTCTTTGATGCTCATCCTTAATACATTTCACGACTCCTAGGTCGCGACTCCTCCTTTCTCTTGCTCGCGCCAATCTGTATATCCTTTTCTCTCCCTCCTTTGTGTTCAACTTGTCGTAAATCTCTTTCGCAACCTTCGTCTTAGCTTCTGCCACAGCCTTCTTTGCCTCCTTTCTTGCTACCTTATATTCCGAAAAACTCTCTTCTGTATTGTTCTTCTTCAAAGCCTTGTAACGCTCTCGCTTAGTCTTTATAGCATCTTTTACTGCTGCAGTCCACCATGTTGCGTCCTTTCCAGTCGGCACTCTTCCGTTTGATACTCCTAATGTCTCTTTGCCTACCTCCCGAATGCATTTTGCCATCTTATTCCACATTACATTTGGGTTCTCTTCTGTTGTCCAAGCCTCTTTTTGAATCCAACTATCTCTACATGTTGTATGGCAATCTTCTTTTAGCTTCCACCATCGAATCCGTTCAATTCCTTTTTGTTGGTTCCTTCGATGTCGTCTATCTATCTTCATATCTAGAACTAAGAGTCTATGTTGCGCGGTAACACTCTCACCTGGGATAACCTTACAATCCAAACATCTATGTCTATCCCTACTCCTAGTTAAAAAGAAATCTATCTGACTTGCTCTTGGTCCACTTCTAAAGGTTATAAGATGAGAATCTCTCTTCTTAAACAATGTATTTGCTAGGATTAGGTCATAAGATAAAGCAAAATTTAAGATAGCATCTCCTCCCTCGTTTCTTACACCATAACTAAAACCCCCATGTACTCTCTCAAAACCCTCTCTACTTGTACCTACATGTCCATTAAGATCACTGCCAATAAAAAGGTTTTCTCCTATGGGTACTTCTTGTACTACCTTATCTAAATCCTCCCAAAACTGTCGTTTACTAACCTCATCAAGTCCTATCTGGGGTGCATACACGCTAATGACATTCAACACCTCTTCTCCTAAAACTAGTTTAACCAAAATAATCCTATCCCCTTGTCTCTTAATCTGTACAACATCCTTATGGTACTCTTTATCTATAATGATACCTACTCCATTTCGGTCTCTATCTTTCCCTGTGTACCAAAGCTTATACTGCCAAGGTGCTATCTCTCTAGCCTTTTCCCCAACCCATTTGGTCTCCTGGAGACACAAGATGTTAACCCTCCTCCTACTCATAACCTCACAAATCTCACCTAACTTACCACTAAGCGTACCTATATTCCAAGATCCTAACCTAAGCTTATGGTTATGGACTAACTTCTTTACCCACCCCCGTCCATTATGGTGTGGGAACCTTTGCCTATTTAACACCACATCCAGGCGTCGATGTGGCGCGTCACTTCCGGGCGACGACCTAGCAACCCTTGCCCACTTTTCACTACACCCGGGTTTCGATGCAGCGCGTCGCTGTGTAGGGGACGCCCCAACGATGTTTTGATATTGGTTCATTTCATGAGATTGGACTAGTTTTTAAGGCTGGTTGTCCAAACCTACCGCCACCCTCCTCCTTTACCCGGGCTTGGGACCGGCTGCATTAACTCACACAGGCGGAGTTATGATACATCTGCAATATGGAACTAAATTAACTGAAATATGAGTCTTGGATTAATTTGGTGATTGGTGAGAAGGAGCTGGCCAGGAATTCTTTTAGTGTGGTAATAATACATACGTGACATTTTATTTGTGTACTGCATCTTTTTAATCTCTGCCCTTGTTCTGCATGTTGGTGAATATCCCCCAGTCTTGTTATTTATAGGTTTATAAAATTGACATCTTTATTTTTTGTATGCCACATCCTTGGTCAGCTACTTACCTCCCCCTTTTTTTTTTCTCTTTACTTTTTGCTAGAATGACTTGATCTATGCCTGGGGCCTAGATATGCAACTTGGTTATTGTGCACAGGTAAGCTACTTGAGTGGGTTTCCCTCGTTTTTTATTAAGCCCGAAAGAATGTCACTTAACCTGTTTATTAATAGGGCAGTCGAACCAAAAATATTGGTGTTGTGGATGCTGAGTACATAGTCCACTACAATTGCCCTACGCTGGGGGTCCCAGCTGACAAAAATCACTCCACTGTTGAAGGCGGACAAGGAAACAAGGTTAGAAATTTGATGGCTATATATTGTAAATGTTAATGGTGTATCATTTTCTGTATTTGAGCAATATAGTCCTTGCATGATGATGCTCAGCAATTTGGAGATTACTCCATCTGTGGTCCAGGTTCATGCTAGTGCTTTACTTCTATTATTGTGCCCATTATTGTGTAGTTTTATAGTCGCATCTTGGGCCAGGGCTTTTTAAGGTTTAGTTTGGCATTGTGGTTGATATGCCAAACTGCAGTTTGGGAAAAAGCCACTTTTTGCAGTTACACATCAGTTTGTGTTTGAAGTTTTTTAAAATCCATCTGGCATTTTGGTTGTGGATTAGACCACAGTTTTTGACTTTTTGAAACTCAATCACAATGGCAAACCTGGCCTAAGTAATATTGCAAAAGATATTGACAGTTTAATGGTATATGGTCAGTTCAGTTGTTTTGGTGCATAAACTTGAATGTTCTTACTCGTACGAATAATGACCTTCCTCAATTTCTAAAATCTACATATTTGTACATTTCAAGCTTAATTTTTTTTTCACATCAAAGAATAAAAAAGGACTGTCTCACAAAGCACATAAAACACTTGAGTTCCATAATTTTAAACCACTGCTCTCCCTCCTACTCTGCTATTACTGGTGATTTAGGCCTTCAAGAACTTTAGTTCTTGTGGGAAACTAACAAAAATAATGTACAATGCATATTTGTTTAGGACATGAACAATCTCTGTGGAAAGCGTAGCCAAATGGTGAAATCTTTGTTGCTTGGACTCAGTTAGGGATGTAGGATATCAATATGTGTCTGACATTGGCCAGCGTTTCCTTAGTTTCTTCATATATAGGACATTTTATCACCCATGACACCTTCAGGCGCCTGATATGTTTATTCATGGGCACTTTAAGAAAAAAAATGAAGGACCTACGCAACGTAGGAGCTAACTAGAAAAAGGCATTCTGTTTCCTCAGGTTAAGCCTTTGTATATACACCACAGTACCATTTCCTATTTCTATACAATTTCATTCACAGCAAAAGGCATGCATATTAAAGTATACACATGTGCTTTTGGAATCAAGCTCTTCGCAAGCCTCTGGATATTCAAAACAGTATATTGAGGCAGGCAACATGAATTGGATAAATTGTTGGGAAAGGTTACTGCTTATTTGGTTTAATTTCATGTAGTAATTCTTTATGGTTACCCTGTCACTACTAGTACCTGTGATATCGGAAGTTCAGTGGATCCCTTGTACCTACGTCATTCAGTGTTCTATACTCCAAAAGTTGTGTCATTTTTATCTTATCTGTTTGTCCAACTTAAAATGAGTATGCTGGAAATATCATTGCCGAGCTTGTATGTTGTGTAAGTGGACAGTTGAACTCAAACACTAGCAGCAATGGAAAATAAAAATCATTACCATTGATTTGAGAATATCTTACATCTCTACATAAGTTGCTCGCTTTAGTTACAACTAATTCAAACCCCCCGAAAAACCAATTGTCATCATAATGCAGATGTCATTCTTAATCTAATTAGTAATTTTTTCCTGGACTGGAGGAATTTTTCTTTCTACATTCTAGTGCCTCAGGATCAATATACAAAGCCTAACCCTCGAAAAAAATTTCTATTGGTTAAAATGTGAATTAATTATGCGCTTCTTGTTAGTTTGCACTGATATAAATGGCCATCCTTGATTGTGAAAATGAAAATTATATAAAATGTATGGTCATTGGTTTTCTTTTTTCTTTTTGGTTACACATTGGTGTTATTTTCAGAGCCTATTATGGTACTTGGGTATTTTTATCTTTGCTTACAATTTCTTCTGTTTCTGTATTGCAGAATTCTTCTCATTCTCATTCTCGTTTGAAAGATCCTAGAGTAGAGGTAAGTATCTGGGTATACTGCTTTGTGTTTTCCAGTTTCCCTTGGCTGGTGGAACTTATAATTCTACATATCTTTTACCCATGTTTTTGAGCTTCATGCATGATGGATTTTTTATCTTGTTACTGATCACTTAAAAACTTATTATATTCATGGTCCTATTCTAAATTGAGAACCATCTAGGATTTAAAAGCGACAATTTTCTACATACATTGTTGTAGGAGCCCTTCATGCGAAAGACGAATACATTCTATTTTTAGTTACATCCTTGGTTAGAATTTAAGCAGAAGGAAAAGTTATTTGGCCTCTTGTGCATTATTTGTAGTAAATAGAGGTAGGAATGTTTCATTAACTTAAACAGATGGAATGTGCCTTTTTCATTTTTGTTAGGAATTAACTCCCTTGTTAGTCATCTAAGTGTCTCAAAACACTAGGTTTTCTTATTGAACTATGAATTTGATCTGCGTAGGTAAGGAGGCAGTCGTATATTGAGTTGGATACTTTCAGGAAACGATGGGAAACAGCTGTCAATAACGATAAGTGCTGGGTGGATCCATATCAATAGCCAATAAACAACAGCACATGATCTGATTCGTTGGCTCTGCTAAAGCTGTGTAAAATATGTGCTCCATTGCATTATAGATGTTGCAAAACAGAAGGAAGAGACTGAACAGGCCATGAGAAGCTGATCGGAGAAACTTTTTTCGAGCAAGGGTGCCAAGTTCAGTCCCTGAACCTGCTTCAGTTCATTTGTGTATATTCGACACAGGTCTGGAATAAATAAAGAAAAGGTAAGGTTTATATGAACTTGGAAGCAATAATAAAAGCCCTTTTTTGGCTTACTGATTTTATGTTGTCAACTTTGTTCCTGTGGTTGTTATGCATTAATGATTTTTTTTTGTTTGAATTGATTAATTGCTAGAAATATGAAGTTACAACTGAACTGATGCATCTTTACCGCTTGTACTGTGCAGCAGGAAATTGTTGTATTCTTTGTTTGAGTCAGATGCCATGCAATGTCCAGTTCTCAAAATTGTAAGAATGAAAAATGTGGCATATATAATGTAAGTGTAAAAGTTAAAATCATGGGCTTGCACACCCAAAAGTAAAGAAGGGTTGGTTCAGTAGTATAAGATTCTAATTTTGAGTGAAGATGATTTATAGTAAAAAGACTTATGATCAAATCTTCGCCAGTTAAATTCCTTAAAAAAAAAAAACTGTTGTTCGATCTAAATAAACAAAATATACATGTATATAAACATAATCTGAGATTGGGTCGGTCGTTCTTATCTTTCACCTTCTCTTCTCTGCTTCTTTTGGTGGCAAAGCAACAACCCAACTGGTCGCCCTACGACAACAGCGGAGGAACATGTGTTGCTATTGCCGGAGCCCATGACTGTGTTCTTGCGGCCGATACTCGAATTTCTTCTCGTTTTATATTATATATTGGTAGGAGAAAGGATATGTATCTTTGGGAATTAGAGAATGCTTTTGATTTAGAACGTGTTTGGTAAAGCAGAAAAAAGTCAATCGAAAGAAAATAATAGTATTTGGTTAAAAAATTGAATAAAAGTGTAGAAAACATTGTTTTTTATCTTTATTAATAAAAGCAAATATTTCAAATTAAAAAAAATCAATGGAGATAAAATAAGACCATATGAATCAAGTACGTATATTTACGCAAAGAAAATAAAAAAATATGATCCAATTTAATTAATTAATTAATGGTATAAAGTAAAACAATATAATTTGATTTTTTAAAAAATTTTTCTACTCTATCAATCAAACAATGTATGAAAAAAATATAATTTTCTTTATTTTTTCGTCTTATCTACCAAGCACATAAATAAAAAAAATATTGTCATTCCAATTTTCATCTTTCCATTTTTGTTTTTACTGTACCAAACAAAGCTTTAAAACTTTCAAAGCTCCTCAATTATTTATTGAGAGAAAAAAATCCTCGTATCCCAAAACTGGTGAACCGGTTGTCCTCCTGGAGAATTTCAGCAAATTGTTTTGTTTTGCTCTACATTCCACTTGTAGAAGCAAGCCACAGCATATTTACAACAATGTTATGTTATTCACCAAAATTATTATACGTCATGTAAAAAGTTTGGATCTTTGCATAAGATGGTCAACAACCAGCTTAATCTCTAAAATACTCAAGGAAATCAAGTTTTCATCTCGAGAATATACTGAACATCTGTCAGGATTCTGATAATACGGTCAAACATCTTAATACGGATTGTGCCAATCCCCACGATATAACAAGTGTGATCATCTCCATTAGTACCATGCCTGCACACGTATCATATGTGGCAAATAAATTTCTGGAAGTGTTGATGTGAAATGTAGCAGCCGTATCAAGAATCCATTTCTCGCCAACACATGATTTTGATATGGCCAGAATTACTCGGCATTTTCAGAAGACTGTGAATCAACCACGTTTGCATCATTATTAGACTGCTCTGACAATTCAACTTTATCCTTATTCTTTGGACAATTTTTCTTCATGTGCTCAAATTTCTTGCAATATAAACATTGAATTCTTTTTTTGGACCATGATTTGGAGTGATTTCTGCTTGGGCTACCACCTTTTGTCTTGGATCTTCCTCGAGCAACCAAACCTTCACCTTGATTGTTGTCAATTGCCTTAGCTATAAGTTTTTTTCATAACTCACTTGAACCTGAGGCACTTTTAACATTGTCAAGAGAAATGTCATCACAACTATATAACATTGTATCAATAAAATTCTCGTACGATGGTGGTAATGAACATAACAGAATCAAGGTTGATCTTCATCATTAATCTTTATATCGATATTCTTAAGATCCATAATAATGATATTAAATGCATCAAGGTGTTGGTGTATGAGCATACCTTCATTTTTAGGGTGTATAGCCTTTGATTGAGATGTAACTGGTTTGTCAACGTATTGAGATATAACAGAATCAAGTTCTTGAGCGGGGTCAATCAAACTCTCATCGCTCTTATTCCAAAGGTGAAGGATCCTTCCTATCTATCCCTGTTCCAGCCGATTAGCCTTTGCAACATGGTCTATAAGATTATTGCTAAGGTTTTAGCCGACAGGTTGAAAGAGGTGTTGCCATCATGTATTAATGAGGTGCAAAGTGCTTGTGTGCCGGGCAGGCTTATTACGGACAATATTATTGCAGCCTATGAGATGTTGCATACTCTCCGAAGGAAGAGGTCGGGGCAGACTGGATATTATGCCTTAAAACTTGACATGAGCAAAGCTTACAATAGATTGGAGTGGGGCTTTTTGGAGAAAATGATGAGTCATATGGGATTTGCTGTACCATGAGTCCAGTTGACAATGAAATGTGTGTCGACAGTGACTTATTCAGTATTAGTTAATGGTGAAGCCTTTGTTAGTTTCAAGCCAAGGTGTGGTCTCAGGCAGGGTGACCCACTATCACTGTACTTGTTCTTGTTCTGCATTGAAGCTTTCTCCACTATGATGCGACATGCTCAACGAGATGGGAGGATCAGTGGTATTGTGGCTACCAGATCAAGATCCAAGGTTTCACATCTGCCTTTTGTAGACGATTGCCTATTGTTCTGTAAGGCAACTATGCAGGAGGCTGGTCATGTCATATAGATAATGAGTAGATATGAGGAGATTACATGGCAGCGTACTAACTATGATAAGTCTTCCTTCTATTTTCAGCCTGAATGTGGGCCCTAACCTTCGGGCATCAATCACATCCTTATTTGCTGTGCTGGAGTACACAGTCCTAAATATTATCTGGGGCTGCCTTCCATTATGGGTCGAAATAAAAATTAGGCGTTGAGGGCTATACGGGACAAAGTGGAATCAAAGATCAAACACTGGAGTACTAAGACCCTGTCTGCTGCAGGTAAAGAAGTTTTTCTGGAGGCTATCATTCAATCAATATCCACCTACGCCACGAGTGTTTTTCTTCTACTGAAATCCTTTTATAATGGTATCAACCAGATGATGGCTCGATAATGGTGGGGTAAGGATGGTTCACATAGAGGAATTCATTGGCAAAGATGGGAGGAGATGTGTCAAGGTAAGCCTTATGGAGGACTTAGGTTTCAAGATACTTTGGACTTTCAATCTTGCCATGCTTGCCAAATAAGGATGGCGGCTGTTAACCAAGCCTAATACCTTGGTGCATGAAGTGTTAAAGGCTAAATACTACCCATACTGTTCGTTCATGCAAGCTGAAGTTGGTCAAGGTCCTTCCTATATCTGGCGTAGTATTTGCGAAGCAAGTGTGGTGCTTCATCAGGGGGTCTACTGGAGAATCGGTTTAAGATAGCACATCAGCATTTGGGATGATCCTTGGTTGCCCTAGAATAGCCCTTGCTTGACTAAGACTACACGACTGTAGGATATTCCATATGCTACCGTCTCTAACTTAATTTTGCCCGAGGCACGAATGTGGAATGCTAGGATTGTGACTGAGATTTTTGTTCTTGAGGAAGTTGAAGCCATATTGTCCCTACCATTGGCCTCTCTACCCCATCTAGATACAATAGCCTACAAATTCACATGAGATCTATACAATAAAGAGTGGTTATTATTCAATCTGGGATGATGGGAGACCTGATACGGCCACTCCTCATGTATAAATATGGAAGAAAATTTAGACCATTCCAGTGCCCCGAAAAGTCCAAATTTTCCTTTGGCGAGCTAGCAAGGGCTTTCTTCCTGTGATGACAGCTTTGGTACAACGTCATGTTCCAGTGTCCCCAACTTGTTTTCGTTGTACTCAAATTGATGAGACACTAACTCATGTTTTGCAGGATTGCACCTGCGCAAATGCAGTTCGGGAGGAGCTTCAGAATGAGGGGTTGACATTATTAGCAACATCAGATGATTGGCTTCTTCACAGGCTAGCTATGTTGACAGGGAAATGCTTACAGTTGTTCAATTTGATAGTATGGCAAATTTGGAATGATAGGAACCTCCAACTTCATAACTCCCAACTCAAGCGGCCAGAAAATTCTGCTGTCTGCGTGAGAACTGTTTTGGACTAGTTCAACGTGGTATACGACTATGGTTAGGATTGTACAACACTGGAAAGCACCACCACATGGCCTGTTCAAAGTCAACTTTAATGCCTTGTTGAATCTTTCGGCTAAGTCAGGCAAACTTGGTGTGATCATCGGAGATTGGGACAGACAGGTCATAGCAAGTTGCACTATGACAATACCACATCTTACATAGCCTCTACTGCTAGAGGCTATGGTGACTAACAAAGCGGTATGGTTTGCGTTAGAACAGGGACTCACCTTCATTGTACTCGAAGGGGATGCTTTGGGGATTATCAATCGACTGCGCAAACCTACTCCCAACTCTTCTTTTCGAGGTTTTCTTTTGACAGAAACCAGGATGTACTACTCATATTTTCGGGTCTATATTTTTTCTTATATTCAACGTACAGGGAATGCAGCTACTGATAGAGTTGCCCATTTCGCAAATTCTTGTAACGAAGCTAAGTATTGGATGGAAGACCATCCTTATATACTAAATAATGACATTAGCCTCTGATGTACTATTGATGAATGAATAAAGTGGCAACTATTTACAAAAAAAAAAAAATAGAAATCTTGTCAATATCACAAAACGTCCGTTATAAAAATCCTCTTTTATTTAACGAGAAATTCTAAATATACTCTTGTTTTTGCTCTTCATACCCCATTTGTGAGTAATGAACAGTGTTTCACTGAAGAGAATGGGGTATAAAGAGTAAAAATGTGGGTATATTTAGAATTTCTCTTATTTAACCCTTAACTAGTACTATCAAAATGGGTCAAGGCCCGTTGGACTGGCTCGACTTGGCTTATTTATTCAGGGTTTGAACTTCATTTTTGTAGCCCATTTAAGAAAGAGGGCTTGTTGGCCTGGTCCATTTAGGCCCGAGCCTAAATGGATTTAACCTGGGCTTAAATGGGTAGGCCCATTTAATTTTTTTAATATTTTTAATTATATTAAAATTTTATTTTTATTTTAATTATTTATATGTTTAATATTTTAATCAAAGTAAAATATATAAAATTAATACTATTTAGTATTACTAATTTACTTCAAACCAACCCAATGACTCACAACCTCTTACACATGCTAGTTGGAAGGGGAAGAGTACATTTGCTTTAAGTGATATAAGTTCATTTTTGTTTTTTAAGTATATACTTTATTTTAAATTCTCTTTTGTAATTACAATTAATTTATTTTGAAATGTCCAAGGATATAGGCTTTCAAAAGATTTGAAACTATTCAAGTAGAAGAACCAAAATCTCAAATAGATCTTTATTTGGAAGAGCTAAAGATTATGGGATGCATGATTGAAAATTTAAATGTGCTGTAATGGTAAAAAGATCATAAGCCAAGATTTTCAAAGCTTGCGAGTATAGCTTATGATATCTTGAGCATTCCAATAACAACAATAGTATTGAAGAGTTTTTTGAGTATTGGTTCTTGTGTTTTAAATAAGTATTAAAGTTCTCTAAATCATGAGAACGTAAAAACTTTCATTTGATCCGAAATTGGATTCTTGGTTTTGAAAGTAATGTAATTAATTAGTTGACAATTTTTAATCAATTCATAAGTTTAATTCTTGTGAGTTCTTATATTGTTCTTTATTTATATTTGTAAATGACAAAGTTGAAACAGAATTGATTGAATGTGATTGACTGTAAGATCCGATTTTACACTATTGTAGAGTCTAAATTCATAAAATTGATAATGGAAATTAAATAAATAATAAATGATAATTTCCAAAAGGGTGAAAAGCTCCTTAAATTGATATGAGAAGGGAGCCAAGTAGGTGAAATGCTTGACGGGCGAGTACCGTGAAGTAACAGTTCGCCAAGGGGCGAGCTGGGTAAAGGTGTAATCGTCAATGGGTGAGCCAAAAAAAAAAAAAGTTTTCGCCAACGGGCGAGCAGTTTGCCAACGGTGATGGCGAATTGGATTGTGTTAAGGGCGAATAGGTGAGTTCGCCAACGTGTGAGGTGAATCGAAACAAAGTGGCGAACTGGTGTAGTGTGGCGAGCAGACAAGGTGGAGGCCGGGAATCAGCTTGTGTGGACAAAGAAGAATGGCTTCAAAACAACAAACCGTGCAGCCAAAATTGACTTAGCAAGTCGGACGGTTGAAGATAATAAATGAAGAAAAGTTAAAGTCAATAAGGGAATTAGCTCTATTGGTTGAGGAATTAAGCAAAGGCTGCAGCAGAAGAAAAAGGCGTGTGAAAGGGAGACTTTCACGCCATTTGTGTTTCAGATTTCTACATGCATTAAATGCATGATAAACGTGAGGAATGATGAAAGAAAACAGGATAAGAGGCAGGTGGTGGCTATTGATTGGCTGAGAATGTTTATATAAGCAGAGACAATTGATGAAAAACGAGTTAGCCAATTTCAGTTTCTTCACGAGAGCTATTTCTCTGTTTCTTCCATTTCTCTGCCATGTTTGATCTACTGAGTTTCACTCTTCAGTTGGCTAAACCAGTAAACATGCTTATAAAACCTTTCTTTCTTAGCCTGATGAGCTGAAGGGATAAGTAAAAGAAAGGCCAACATGAGACAGGAAGCAAGCTGTTCTGGAAGTGAAGTTGGTTGAGGTGAGTTCATAATTTTGAGGTTTTCTTGATGTTCACTGAAAGATTTCTATGATTTATGCAGTAATAAACATAGATACAGTCTTGGTTTTAGTTAGATCCTTGGAAAATAGGAAAACAAGGAAAATTATGGAATAGGTGACGACAAGGGCGACTACAGTGATCGCCCATGTTGAAAATAGTAATCGCCAATGAGGCGGATAGATATTAAGTACTCGCCAAGGTAAGTTGTGGGCAAGAACGCCCAACTCTAGTGAAGTGAATGACGGGCGAGCTCAAATGCAAAAACATTGGGCGAAAAAGAATTGTGGGCGAACTCCACAATTAAGCCAATGAAGGCTTCGTGAGTAATGGCGGGCGAACTGACACGCGGAAGCCATTTGGTGAATGGCGAGCTCGTCTGGGCGAGCTAATTGGGACTCTGATTTGGCGAGTAGTTATTTGATTTATTCTCGCCAAGTGATATATAAAGAAAATATTAATGAAATTTATATATAATTTGCAGCCGATAATTGGGAATAGCTATGGGCGAACAGAGTGCCGGGCGAAGCAAGACTTCGTTGAACAAGGTAAGGGAGATGTGTGTGAAGTAATGCATGTCCTGTGGAGTAAATTTTATGAAAACATTAAGTTAAATGATTTGTTTTCTGACATGCATGGTTTTGAAGAAGTTAATTGATAATTATGTTGATTTGGGCGAGCTAAAAGCCGACCCTATGCTGTTTCTGGGTGAAATGATAGAGGGCGGGCGAGCTCTTTGTATTTTTATGATGGCTAGCCCTTGTGTTTTTATGTTGGGCGTAATCGTATTGGCGGGCGAGCTAAGATTTTTATAATTTTAATACACCCGTTTCTAGTTTTAACAGCGGACGAACTATTTTAATGTGTTTGGGCGGACGACCCTTGTTTTAAGTAAAAGGCGGGCGAACTGTTATCAGCCAGCCGTACTTATGTTTTGAAAACTATGAGGCGGGCGACTATTGTCGAGTTAGTCAGGGCGAGCTGTGAAGGTTGAGTAGACTCTGGCGAATGGTTTTAAAATGTAATTTCTTAAATGAAAAATGAAGTATTTTAATTATTTTGAAAATAGAAAATATCAAATTTTTGGGCGAGTAGACTCTCGGGCGAGTAGTCCCTTGGGCGAATAGACTCTTGGGCGAGTAGTCCCTTGGGCGAATTGGTTAATGGGCGAGCTGACCCTGGGCGAACTAGCCGTGGGTGAACCAGCTCCAAAAGTGTTTTTCTCTCATAGAAAATGTTGAAATTGAGGGTTGTTTTTATTAGTTATAAACCCTTTTGGAACTAAATCATTTTATGGAAATGATACATATGATAACTTGATTTTGAGACATTAGGCCAAGAGTTCATGCATTATCACTCATGTACTTTGCGTGACCCAACTAGGGCGATGGCTCGGGTCAAATAGACCAACGAGTGCACCCTAGGGCGTCACAGGGCTGATGGACCTGCCAAGTCATCAGCGGTCTCGAGGTCACTTGGCAAGTGGACCCGAGGACCACTTACAGATTATGGCCATAGATCTAGTTGAGATAGCCGTGAGGGGCGATGGCCTACGGGTGCACCCCAAAAGCGGACGATTTGTGTTCCTGGGGAAACAATGAGAGCATGATTTAATTGTTGCCTAGTCTCAACTTACCAATTTTTGTTTATTGTGAGGATTTGTTGAAATCCTAGATAGTGTTTACTACATTTTAAAGTAAACTATTAGTCGGTGTTTTGAATGGTGTTGTAAGAGAGTTGTTTACTATAAATCCACTGTCTTTTCTACTGGGTTATTGTTAAGAAAAGAATAAACGAGTTGTGATATATAGTTTTGTTTTTTTTAAAGCAGCATATATTTCCTTTACTGAGCGTATGAATCGCTCACTCCTTTGTTTTAACTCCACAGATAAGAAGTACACGGAGTTGAGAGAATTAGCTCTCATATGGGTATAGCTATGCTTAAAGCACTGAGACATGTCACGTTAAACGTAACAGGTACAGTCTTTTCTCTTTTACATTTCAGACATATGTATACAGTACTACCTTAGTGAAATAAAGGTTAATAGGGGATGTCAGATGTAAGGAATAATAAAAAAGAAATTTCATAATCCATAATTAATAGTTTAATGTTCATCATTTATCACTGTTACTGTTGAATGTTAATGGCATCGCAGACAGCCCAACTGGTAAAGTTGTATGTAAATACGTGAAAAATGTGGTAACGGGATGTTACATTGACACTACGGAGGATATGGATGGATATCATGTTTTTGATTTTTAATATTGTTGAGACATGTTTTTCAGTGTTTAGGTTTGTTAAAACAATTTATATTATGATTGTTAAACTATTAATATGTAATGTTCAAATAATGTTGAAGACTTGATGGATTTAATGTGAATTTATTTGATGTTTGTTTAATATTTATTTCAAATTTTACTTTGTTTATTTACTAAAAATGGGATTTTCATATAAAATTTAATTTTTTTAATTTCTTATACGGGCTGTGTAATAACCGGAAAAATTCTTACTATATTAAATTAATTGTCTATTATTTAGCACAATTTTATAACTAATAAAAATAAATTTAAAATAATTATATAGGGACATGTAGACGGGTGGACATCTCGGCACGGCTTAAGTAGTCCTGGAGATAAGAGATCTTGTCTACTTCGAGCTTGGGAGCGACAAGCTACAGTAAGCTTATGAATTTTGGTTAAACATTGTGTAAATCAACTAAATTCATAAAGTTGATTTTAATGTATCTTCATTAGTTAAATGCGAAAATAATAGGATTATTTAATCTGAGTGTGAGTCTTGGGTGTAGTTACAGATTATACATCGTATATATAATAATAATAAGTATTGTATATACATATATAATAAAACAAAACAAATAAAATAAAATACTACAACCAAGTACCTACATAATATAAAATATACTCATATATAATATAAGAATAACATAATAATGAAAAAAAAAAAAAAGGAACCGGAATTGGTGGGAAAAATCCCACCAAAATCCAAAGTGCTCTGCCATTCGGCAGAGCACTCAAATATTATTAGTTGCCCAATGTTTAAAAGAATAATAAAAGAAGGGGAACAGAAAACCTAAGCAACCTAACCCTCCCCTGTCACTTTCTTCTCCCGTTCCTTTTGTTTTGTTCCTAAAAACCTTCCTACCTCTCCATCGTGTTCCCTCTTTATCTCCATTGTATCACCTTGGTTGAACAAGCTGGAACCGACGGCACCATGAAGAGGGAAAGGAGGCTTCTTTCGTTGCTGTTCAGGCGAAGAAATTGAGGATTTTGGCATTTTCAGGTGGTGTTACGAGGACCTTGAGGGGACTGAACGTGGTGGTTCTGCTGGTGTTGATCTGAAGCAGAGTTAGATAGACCAAGCCTCATTCAGAGGCTATCGAATGAGGAAGTGATCTGAACCTTAAGGTTCATTTAGCATTGGTTCAAACGAGAAGGAATGAGGCTGCCACGACAGGGAAGGACGAGGCTGAGAAAGAAACAGTGTTGGTGACTATTTTACTGCTGGTTGTAGCCACGTGAAAGAGGAAATTGAGTGTATTGAGGGGGCTGTTCAAAAGGGGCAAAACCCTACTCTATAAACTGGTCCGAGAGGAAGAGAGAAAGTAAAGAAAGGTAAGAAAAATTTGCTAAGTTGTGATTGACCATATTGATACTACACATACATACATATATATATATATATGTGTTATATTACTAGCATGGTAATGAAGAGCTAATTCATGGTGTAGAGGAGTTTTTAGAGGTTTTGGATATTTAATATCCTAAGGAAAAAAAGCTAAAAGAAAGGAATTGAAGAAATGCAAAGATTTCAAGGGTGAAGGTGTAGCATTTCAAAACACTTGTGTGGTACACATTAGGTAAGGGAATATACGGTAAATGTTTATTAGTTTGCTATGTTGTGTATGTCCAAATTTCTGTTATTTAATACTTATTTATTCGAAATGCATTCTTGGTTGAATTTCATATGTATTGAACTGAATTGAAGTACAAATGGTCTTGAATTTGAACTGTGTTGGATTTGTGGATAAAAATGCTGTTGGTTGGCGTTTTATGCAGGTTATTTGGTTGTGGGTTATGATGCTGGGTAGTGTCCTACCTATGCCGTCATAATGCCGAAATTTCGTTAGAAATTATTCAATGGATTTTGGTGTTAAATTTAAATCCTACAATGTATTTAAAAACCTCATATATTTTAAGCACTATTTCTTGTCACCGAAATATTGTCTTTCTAAAATGTGTTTTGTACTATGAGGTTATCAAAACTAGAGTGTTTACTACAATTCATGCCTCCTATACTCTGGATACGTATAAAAGTATTTTCGCATGAATTTTGGCATAAGAGACGAGGGATGCTTGGAAGTTGCCTGTGTGGCACTTAACTCGCCTGTGTGGCGTAGATGAGCCTGTGTGGCACCCGCCTGTGTGGCGTTTAAATTATGCCTATGTGGCATTTAGTAAGCCGTGTGGCAATTAACGTAAAATATCCTGGATTGCTTTGTGATCTTCCAGGTCCTGGATTGCTTTGTGATCTTCCAGGTGTCCGACAAATAGTCGTGACTTGTACCTCAGCTACTAGATGATCACTAGTGCTGGGATGATTCATGATCATGGATAGAATCTTGGTTCGGAACGGTAACCACTGCTAGCTACAGTGGACGCTTTCATAGAAAGCTTTTGGTTATTTCCAAAGATCCCGATTATATTGCGATACCTTATCAAAGAAATCCTGTCTCTTGAAAATATTTTGATTGTGTATTTCGATTTTATAAATGCGTGAGTGCAGGTGTTTTTATAGCTTATAGAACAATGAATTGTCAACTTGCATTTTTCGTAAGATGCACTTAAGCATGAGTTTTGACATACTTATTCACGCATACACATGCACGCACATAGCAGAACATCTAATATCACTTAGCGTATGTTTTCTTACTGGGCTTTCCCCAAAGCTCACCCCCTTCTACCTCAGATTATTTCAGCTAGACTTGGCACGAGCGTGGTGCATTGGGAGTCTTTTTGTCGAGCTACAGAAAGTTATATCTCGAGCCAAGGTATAATCTTTTGTTCTTTTGTTTATATCCCAGACTAAATTCTTTTGTGTACACAGTGTATAGGATTTCGGGATGTAAGTACTAGGTGATATCGAGTCTGTAAACACGGTGTGATCGTAATTAAGTTGTAGTCTCGATATGTTTATATATTGAATCACATGGATGTCTAGTATTCTAGTAGTTACATGGGGATTTGAAATTTCTACAGGTTGAGATAATGGTGTACATTAGTAGGGGGATGAATACTAGACCAAAATAGGGGGGAGTTTTTCAGTTTCGTTTTCGACATGTCTTACGAGAAGACTATAATGGGACCTTAGACAACTAGTCTTAAACAAATATAAGAGTAGGACTACTCATTAGGTATTTAGCTACATTGAGCGAGAGACAAACATAGGAAGTGAAAGAAAAAGTTGGCCCGAAAAATCCGGCTTCCGAGGGCGTTACAGGCTGGCCCATTTAAGCTCGTTAGCCCGTAGGGCCGGATATGGGCTTGCATTTTTAGGTTGATTTAACCAAAAGGGCTTTTTGGCCCAGCCCATTTAAGCCCGTTTGCCTTTAGGGCCGGATATGAGCTTGCATTTTTAGGCCGATTTAACCAAAAGGACTTTTTGGCCCGGCCCATTTATGGCCTGTCCCGTTAGGGCCGGCCCATTTTGACAGTGCTACCCTTAACTGCCCATCTTTCTAACACTCACTTCATGCTCTCTGTCGCATTTCACTTACTCCCATCTCTTTCTTGAGAATAAAGGTGATAGTGGGTCAGACCAAGCTTGACCGGTTTCGGCCAACAACAAACAAGAATCGATCTTAGCCGGTTGTTGAACCAGTCTGAGCTAGGCTGGTTCAATTTCTTAAAATGGATGAACTAGTCTGGCTTGCTGGACCGGTTCATTATAAACCGAGTTGAGTCGCGCTAAATTGGCTGGCCCTTTTTTTTTAATTTTTAATTTTTTAAAACTTATATTAATTCATTTTAATAAAAATAAATATATATTAATATATTTTTATGATTTAATCTAATAACTTTATTTTTATGATAAATAATGTTAATAGTAATTATAAATTTATAATAAATAAAGTTATTATAATTTATTTAATTAATGTAACAATAATTTAAAGATAAAATTACTATAAAATTATTGTTATAATAAAATAAAGTTATATTATGATAATAAAGTTATATTATGATATTATGATAAAGTTATTATGATATTTGATATAAAATATAAATAATGATTTTATGATACAGTGATAAAGTTACTTATTTAATAAAGTTGTTAGTTTAAAAAAATTATATTAATTTTAAAATTTTTTAATTTTGTTAAACTTATTTATTACATTTGAAATATAATTTACTTGTCATTTAAAATATAAGTAAGCATATCATTTTGCATTTAAAAATATTTATTCATTTATTTAGTATTTTTTAAAATATTCATTAATTTTGTATTTTAAATATTTATTTTTTAAACATAGATAAGTATAACATTAATTAATTTGGTATTTAACAATAATAATAAATTAAAATAACAAAAGAGAAAGAGGAGAGAGTAGGAGACCAAAGATTTTTTACGTGAAAAATCCATTTAAAAGTTAGAATGATAGAAACCACGGGGCCGTAGCCCATAAAAATATTTACTATGACTAAACTTATTTACAATTTTACATACAATTTACAAAAAAGAAAAGATTATTACCTATTCCTCATAATTTATACGGATTGCCTTGGAAATTTCTTCCTCTTCCACTGAATTATTATGGGCAAATTTATTGGCCATTCCAATTTTGATATTGCAAGATTCTGCGTCAAACCAATCTTTAAGGCATGTTAATATGCATAATGAATCCGGATTAAGAGTGGTTCGATGGTCTTTAATAATTCTTCCACATGTCCAGAATGCAAATTCTGAAGCAATAGAAGAAACTTGTACCGCAAAAACATCTCAGGCATGTAAGCTAAAATTGAAAATTGTCTTTGATTTTCTTTCCACCATTGGAGAAGACCAAAGTTTTCGCCTAAAGAAAAGTCTTGACTTAAGAAAAATCCTATCTCATTGAAGTTAGAACTTCGTCAAGTTGTTGATGATCTAGATCCGTCGGTTTTTCCTTTTAGCTTCATTCTCTTCTTTGCGGCTTCTTTAGTTGCATTCAAAATACCTTTTCCTTTGCTGCTACCATTCTCGGTTTCTTTGTACGATTCTTCTTGTCCTCGGTTGAAGTTGAACTACTCCCTTTCTGCTTCATAAATATTAAACAATTCTCGAAAAAGATGGTTAATTGAGGACTTTTGGTCCTTAATAGAATCCAGACTAAGAAATTCTTTATAATAATAAAAAAAACTCTATATTTACCTCACATTGACTAGGATATAGTAAAGTTGTAATACAATAAATAGGAGGAATTGTTTCCCAATATTTTTAAAATTTTTCCTCAATATCATATACAAAAGAATATAAAGTTTCATAATTCCTAAATTTTAAAAATTTATCAAACATTGTATAGATAATGGAACAAAATAAGATGTAGCTGGATAAAATTGAGTTGCAAATCTTTCGGTTGCATCTTTAATAGTATATAATAAATCAACACAACATTTAATAAAAATCCAATCTTCATCGTAAAGTGCTAAATACAGGTTACTTGTATAATTATTATAAAAAAGAGTAATAAGTTCTTTATAAGGTAAAACAAAAGAAAGCAAACGATGAAGTGAGTTCTACCTTGTTTCCACGGGAAGTGGAAATGCTTTAACAAGTATATTATTTGCTAGACAAAGTTGCTTCCATTCACGTTTATTATTTGGGGTGTGGTGTGGATCCATTTTGCTAAAATTTGAATTTTGTCAATTGGACCTATGCCACTAATACTACCACTACCAGTAGTACTAAAACTACTTTGAACACATAAATTTATAATATGACTGCACATCTTGCATGAAAAAATATACCCTGCATAATTGGGTTTAAACTTTAAATTAACATAGGAATAGCTGCGGTATTACTCGAAGCATTATCAAAAGTAATAACAAAAACTTTATTATTTTCAAGTCCATATAATTTACGAACTTTAATAATATATTTATGAATAGTAAGTGAATTATGTGCTTCTTCTATTACATCTAAGGATAAAATTCGTTTTTGCGTGCACCAATCTTTATCTACCTAATGACAAGTTATAACAAGATAACTTATACCGTTAGTACTAGTTCATATATCACTAGTTAAACACCCTAGATAAAGTATTACTAAGTTTATCAATTAAAGCTTGTCTATATTCTTTAAACATATCTATGCAATCTTTTTTTAATGTATGTCTAGAAACAAATTTATATGCAAGTTGTAAATATTTACAAACAAATTCTAAATATCCTACTTTTCATAAATTGTGAATGGTTGTTCAGTCCTAACTATAAATCTAACTAAACCATGTCTAACTTGAACATTATCAAAATTAAAACTTGTTCTACCATCATGTATATTAATTTGAGATTGTTTGCCTTCAGTAATTTCATTTTCTTCAACATCTGGATTAATTTTATGTGCACCAATTAAATATCTTTTATACGTACCTATACTGCCACTACTTCCACCGGAGGTATAAGTGTAAATGCTTTTACACAATTTACAAATAGCAGAATATTCATCCATCATACTTTCTTTTACTAAAATGTTGAAATAATCCTATACGTTGCTTGTTTTTTTGGGTAATCTTTGTTCTCATCGGTCTTGATGATGTAGTGGCAATGGTGACAGCTGATGATTGTGTTTAAGTATAACCTCCTCCACGACCACGACCACCACATGACTAGTACTACGACCTATTGACAGTGTCGAAGGAAGCTCCTCCTCCTCCGGATGAATATCGGGTTCGATTTCATTGAATAATTTGTCACCCAAATTACGGATTTCAGTAGAACTGAAAGGTCAAGAAACAGAACATGAACGATGAAAGAAATCTGACATTTTTACATTTTTTGAAAATAAATATATTTTAAAATTTGAAAAAAAATAGATGAAGGATATATATCGGAAGTTGGAACTTGGAAGTTAAAAGTAAAATTTGTAAAATTGTAAAATAAAAAGAAAAATGAATTTCAGAGAGAAAAATGATAATATTATAAATTTGGAATGAGAGAATTTGAGTGAATTTGAGAGAGTTTGAGTGAATATTGAGAGAGTATGAGTGAGTATTGAGTAAGGTTTAAGAATATGATATGAGTGTTTAGATTTGAGAGAAAATATGAAAGAATATGTAAAGGAAAATGAAAGGAAATAAAGGTATTTATAGAAAAAAAATATTGAATTTAAAAAAATAAAAAAATATAAAAAAATTGGAGGGAGGGAGCGACTCCCTCCCTTTGAATGGGCAACGACTTAAAATGTTGCAGTAGGTTGCTGCAACATTTCAGACTGTCATTGCATAGGCCTACGTAGTGGCAGGCTTTATTTTTTAAAAAAAATTGAAACCGAACCAGTTTAACTAGAACCGCTGCAGTTCGATCTCAATCCTTAAATGGGTCGGGCTTTTACCAAGCCCGGTCTTTAATTGATTGAGTTGGCCCAGCTCGATATAATACCGAGCTAGGCCGGTTCTGGCTATCGGGCCAGATCGACCTGATCTGATTTTGAGCTAGATCGAGCCAACCCGACTTGATAACCAGCTTTAGTTGAGAAATTCTGTTTTTACTGCCGTTTTTACTGTATGTACTATACACTACCAAAAAAACACTAAATCTACTCCAGTCATTTACTGCTTTAACCCTATAATCTCCAAATCACAATCTTTCTTCCCGTCAAAGAGACCACTTTTTCCCTTATCTTCTTCTCATTTTCACTCTTTATTTTCCTCTTTTACTGTCTTGAATCGCAATCTTCTTTCTCTTTTTGTTCTTCAACCATAAACAACCTTTTTTTTTTCTATATCTTTCTTTGTATCAATGACGAATTAAGAACTAAAACTCTATAGACACATTCAATTGCTCTAATTTTTCAAAAAAAAAGGTCATCCATGCTTTCTCTCTTGTAAATCCAGTTTTGAAGCTAGGTTTAATATGGAGATGTCACAGACTAAGTGATTGTGAAAATGTCATAGAAAGAAAGAGTGAAGCAGAAAGGAGAATTAGAAAAGAAAGAGAATTAGGAGGTAAAAAACTGATATTCCATTCAAAACGTTTGCTCTGTACAAAGTCTTCATTTATACGAACAGTAGTTTTACTGAGCTATAAATAGGACAGCAAGGAATAAAATAAAAGTTGCCTGACATTCTAGTGATCAACTGCCCTCTGCACCAAGTTGTTAAGCCTATCCCTTAGCTCTTTTCCTAATTCAACACATATCGAATGTAATAGCTCGTTACCACATTTTCACGTATTTCTATACATTCTTTTTTGGTTGGGTTGTCTGTGATGCCATTAACATTTAATAGTGACAGTAATAATGATAAACATTTATTTAGAATATGAAAATTCTTTTCATATTTCCTTACATCTGACATCCCCTATTATCTTTGTTTACTAAAGTAGTACTGTATACTTATGTCTGAAATGTAAATGAGAAGAGACTGTACCTGTCACGTTTAACATAACTTGCCTTTGTGCTTTATATGTAGCTATATCCAATTAGGATATAAACCTAGACTGTACCTGTCACGCTTAACATAACTTGCCTCTGTGCTTTATATGTAGCTATATCCAATTAGGATATAAACCTCTAACTTCGTGTCTTTTATTTGTGGAGTTAAAACAAAGGGGTGAGCGATTCATACGCTCAGTAAAGGAAACATATGCTGCTTTATAAAACCAAAACTATATACCACAAACTATTTGTTTTTCCTAAAATTATATCGATAGGAAAACAGTGGTTATAGTAACCAACACTCTCAATACACCATTCAAATACTTTGCTCAACAGTTTAAAATATCATGTAATTAAACAGAAATCAATAAGTTGAGACTAGGCATCACCCTACGAATAAATCATGCTATTATCGTTCCCCCTCCCCCTTGCGAGAACGGAATCTACCGCTATTGGGGTGCACCCGTAAGCCATCGCCCCTCACGGCTATCTCTGCTAGATCTATGGCCATAATCTATAGGTGGTCCTCGGGTCCACTTGCCAAGTGACCTCGAGACCGCTGATGACTTGGTAGGTCCATCAGCCCTGTGACGCCCTGAGGTGCACTCGTTGGTCCATCGACCCGAGCCACCGCCCCAGGTGGGTCACGCAATAACATAAATAATAATGCATGAAACTAGGGGCCTAAAATCTCAAAATCACTTTATATCTCATGAAAACCTTTAAGGAATTATTTCTTAATTTCATCATTTCTCAAAATGATCTTCTTTCCAAAAAGGTTTTAAAAACAGCCCGCAATCTCACTGAATTCCGTGTGAGAAAGGCACGGGTTAAATTGGCTCGCCATGGCTAGTTCGCCCATGGTAAACTTGCCCATTGGTCAACTCGTCCAAAAGGATTTATATTTTCTATTTTCAAAAATATTAAAATAGCTCATTTTTCATTGAGAAAAATACCCATAAATCAGTTCGCCCATGGTCAGCTTGCCAAGTACAGCTCGCCCATGGCAACTTGCCTAGTGCGGTGAACTTGTGTTCGCCCGCCAACCTTTGCTTTTAAAAACAAAAACACTGGCTCACCCATAACGGCTCGCCTGACGACCAATTCGCCAGTATGGCATTTCCCATGGTCAGTTAGCCTAACTATGGCATTTCCATGGTCAACTTGCCAATGGGTATTTTCATGGTCAATTCGCCTATACTTATTTAAAAAGAGTCGTTCGTCCAAAACAAATTAAAATGTTTGTTCGCCCAAAATATTATAAAAGATTGGCTCGCCCGCCAATACCAGTTCGCCCAGAAATATCATAAGGGTCGGCTTAGTAGCTCGCCCAATATCAAATAAATTTCTCAAACAATGCATATCATAAATCAAAACAATTTCTCAATATTTTCATAAAACTTAACTCCACAGGACATGCATTCACTTCACACACATCTCCCTTACCTGGTCCTTACTTCGCCTTGCTTCCTGCTCGCCAATAGCCATTCCCAATTCCCGGCTGCAAAATAATTTAATAAAACTATTAATATTTTCCTTTTTCCAAATATTTCCAACACTTTGGTGAGACTTATTAATCAACTAGCTCGCCCAAAAGGGTTCTTACTAGCTCGCCCAACAGAGCTCTTACTAGCTCGCCCAACGAGCTCGCCATTCATCAAATGGCTTACACGTGGGAGCTCGCCCAACATTCTCGATATTCATAAATTGGCTAATTAGTGGGAGCTCGCCCACAATCAACTCGCCCAATGCCTTATGCATGTGAGTTCGCCATACGGCTTTCTACTCAGGGATGGGCTCGCCCATGAACTAGCCTTGGGCGACCTTGCCCACTGGGACAAGTACTTTCAACTTGGCGAGTTCATATTTCCTACTCGCTTTATTGGCGATCACTAACCTTCAACATGGGCGATCACCACAGTCGCCATTCTCATTACTTTTACATCATTTCCATTACTTTCCTTATTCATTCTCGATTATTTTCCCATCAATCTACTACAATTTCAACCCAGTTTCATTTTATTCTTCATCTACATTCAAAAAATGAATTTATTCTATTTCTATGATTTAACAAGAATAAATCAAAAGAAACACTATAATCATGCTTCTCATACTTGAAATCATAGAAATATATCATTCAATCTCAAGAAATCATTAAATCTCACCTTAATCAACTGCACTTCCAGCACAGATCACTTTCTGTCTCATGTTGGCCTTACTTTGCTTATCCCTTTAGTTCATCAACGATGGATGAATGTTTTGCAAGCAGGTTTTCTTATTTAGCCAACTTAGGGATGAAGTTTAGTAAATCGAGCATGTTAGAAATGAGAGGAAATCAGAACATAAACTTGCAGTTGAAGGGTTTTCGTGAAGAGGATGAAGTTTGCTAAATTGGTTTTCCTCAAATGTTTCTTCTTATATAGCCATGCTAATCCAATCAGAACTCATCACTTGGCCTTATCTCATTTCCTTCATCATTTCATGGGTCTATCATTCATTTAATGCATGAAGAAAAACTGCAGCTCAAGATGGCGTGAAAGTCTCCCTTCCACACCCCTTTTTCTGCTTCTATTGACTTTGTTTTATTTCTTGTCCAATAAGGTTAATTCCTTTATTGACTTTAACTTTTATCTATTTATTGTCTTCAACCGTATGACTTAAAAAGTCAATTTTGGCTGCAAAATGTTTTGAATCTATTTCCCATATTGTCAGCTTTTATTTCCATTTTGCTCACACAAGCTGATTCCAGTTCGCCTAGTCAACTTGAGGCCTCAGCTCGCCAACTCGATTTCAATTCGCCAACCTTTGAGCTCGCCAACTTTATCTTGATGCCAACTTAAGATTTAGCAATTACGAGAATTTTCCTCTTCTTGGCGATCATATAGAGGTTTGGCGATCACAGCCATTGCTACATTATTGGCGATCACCAATTATTGTTCTACTCGCCACATTGCTTTAATTCATGCCACAAGTTGGCGGTCATAGTTAGTATTTTAACTTTCTCAATCCATATGGGTGATCATCTAGTCCAATAATTGGCGAACTTACCTATTCGCCAAAATGGGCATTGAATAACTCGCCATCATTCGCCATCACCATTGGCGATCATCCTCTTGCTTGCCCATCGAGCTGTTCAATTAAGGTACTTGCCCATAGAATGTTTTACCGGATTTGCTCCATTTACATCCCAAGTGAAGGAGCTTTTCGCTCACGTGGAAACCAATATTCATTATTTATTTAATTTCCATTTTCAATTTTTATGAAATTAGAGTCTACAGTAGTGTAGAATCGGATCTTACATCGAATTCATCACATTTGCCCCCTCTAATGGATCCTTGTCCCCAAGGATCAAAGTTTGGAAACTGAGATTTTAGCACAGTGTAGTCCTCCCAAGTGGCATTTTCTGGACCCAAATTGAACCATTCCACCAACAGTTGAGTAACAGCCTGGTTGTGCCTCTTAATCATTCTCTTATCCAACACTTTAACTAGGTATACAATAGGTTGGCCATCTTCCCTTGTTTATGGAGGAGCAATACTTGGAACAACTTTGCTTTCAATCTTTTTCTTCAGCAAACTTACATGTAATACTAGATGAAGTTTGGAAGTGGGAGGTAATAGTAGTTTATAAGCTACTCAACCTATCTTGGCAATTACAAGGTAGGGTCCATAGAATTTAGATGCCAATTTCAAGTTCTGTCTAAGTGCAAAGGAAGTCTGTTTATAGGGTTGTAGTTTCATGTATACCACATCCCCCGCTTGAAATTCCCTTTCACTTTAGTGCTTGTCAGCATAATGTTTCATCCTTTGTTGAGCTTTTTTCAATTGGTCAACCGTAAGCCTGCTTAGTTGCTCTTTATCTTTTAGTACCTCTTCCACAATAGATACTTTTTCCAATGTACTGGCATCCCAAGCTAATTCAGGAGGGCTGTAATTATAGAGGGCTTGAAAAGGGGTGAATCCTGAGGCAGTGTGATAACTTGTGTTGTACCACCACTTTGTCAATGATAGGCATTGAGACCAAGCTTTAGGCTTAAGGAAACATATGCACTTGAGATATTGCTCCAAACATTGGTTAAACCTCTCGGATTAACCATCAGATTCTAGGTGATAAGCTGTGCTCAATTGAACCTGTGTGCCTAGTAGCTTTATCAACTCTTGCCAAAACAGGCTTGTGAAAATTCTGTCCTTATCTGAAATAGTAGTTTTTGGTGAACCATGCAATTTATGTACTTGATCTAAATACAACTTGGCAACTTCAGTGGTAGTGTGGGGGTAAGAGAGAGCAATGAAACGAGCATACTTAGTGAATTTATTAATGATCACTAAGATGCTATCAAAAGCCTTGGATTTTGGAAGTCCCTCTAAAAAATCCACTGTGATTACTTCCCAAGCCTGTTTAGGGATGGGAATTGGCTGAAGTAGATCAGGGTAACGTACCTTTTCATCTTTGTTTCTTTGGCAAACATCACGCTCTTGCATATAACCCAGAACCTGTTTCTTCATATTAGGCCAGTAAAAAAAAAAGCCTAATTCTGTAGTAAGTGGCCTGAGATCCTGAGTGGCCACCTTGAGGAGAATCATGTAGTTGCTGCAATATTTTCTCTAAGATTTCCATGGCTTCCACATAAACCTTACCTTTGTATCTAAGTATTCCATGGTTAAAAAAGTACTTAGATGTATCAGTAGGATGCACCACCAATTCTGACACTTTCTCCTTAACAAACTGGTCTTCTTTATAGCTATTCTTTAGGTCTTTAACCCATTATGGAATGATGGTAATAGAATGCAGCTCACATCACTGAACCTCTTCCTTAAACTACCTTGAGAGAGCATCAACACCTCTATTGGACTTCCCTTTTCTATACTGAATGATATAATCTAGCCTTAGGAGTTTAGTTAACCCCTTCTTTTGTATTGCAGTAGTAAGTTTTTGCTCCAACAAGTCCTTTAGAGCCTTATGGTCAGTTTTAATAATAAAGGTACCCCTTTCTAGGTAGTGTCTCCATTTCCCTACAACCATTAGGATAACTAGATATTCTTCTCATATATAGAAAGGTCTACATGCCTTGGCTTTAGAGCCTTGCTCAAATATGCAATAGGCTTACATTCTTGAGAAAGAACAGCCCCAATTCCCTTACTGCTAGCATCGGTCTCTACACAAAAAGGTTTGCTAAAATCTGGAAGAGCCAAAATAGGTGCTGTACTCATCAATGCCTTCAACTTATGGAAGGCTTCTAAGGTTTCTTGTGTTTGGTAAAAATTTTCTTTCTTTAGCATATTAGTCAAGGGTTTACTAATAATGCCATAATTCTTAATGAATTTTCTATAGTACCTCGTCAACCCTAAGAATCCTCTTAAAGACTTGAAATTGCTATGTTGTTATTTTTGCATTGCTTCTATCTTGGCTGGATCAATAGATACTCCACTTGCTGAAATTATGTAGCCCAAATATTCAACTTGTTGTTGCCTAAAAAAACATTTAAACCTCTTTGCATGCAACTAATTTCTTCTTAAAAGCTCAAAAACAGCAGTTACATGCTCAACATGTTCATCCCAATTAGTGTTATACACTAAGATATCATAAAAAAAAACTAACACAAACTTTCTTAAATAGGGAGCAAATATTTCATTCATAAGAGATTGAAAGGTAGCAGGTGCATTAGTGCGTCCAAAAGGCATTACCTTGAATTCATAATGCCGTTGGTGTGTCATGAATGCAGTCGGTGTGTCATGAATGCAGTCTTTGGAGTGTCCTCCTCCTTGACCCTTATCTACCAATATCCTGACCTTAAATCAATTTTAGAAAAGCATTGAGCCCCCTTCAATTCATCCAAAAGATTATCCATAACAGGTATAGGAAATTTGTTTTTGACTGTTAAGGCATTAAGTTGCCTATAATCCACACACAACCTCTAACTTCCATCCTTCTTTTTGACCAGCAGATATGGAAAGGCAAATGGGCTGTTGCTTATTTTAATAATTGAAGAAGTTAACATGGAAGCTATATGTTTTTCTACTTCAGCCTTTTGATAATGTGGAAATCGATAAGGCCTTAAATTCATTGGCTGAGCACCCTGATTCAATGTAATAGCATGATCATGCTTTCTTTGTGGTGGAAGGCCTATTGGTTCTTCAAAAACTTCCTTGTAAACGATGTAAGACTCAAGCAACTAGTCTACAGGTTGTGGAATATTAGACTCTTGACACTCTACACTCAGCATGCAGATTTCACCAAACAGTTCCTAGTCTTTATCAGCTAATTTCTGAAGTTTATCCCCTGAAATGAGCTTCAAGGTTACGTATGGTTGTCCACTATTTAACACCACTTCCTGCCTTTCTTTGTTGAAACTCATAGACATTCTGTTAAAGTCAAATACCAAAGTACTAAACCTCTTCATCTAATCGACCCTAAGTACCATATCACTCCCACTTAGAGGAAAAACCCTGAGATCATGACTGAATGTATGCCCCTGCATAACCCATTCCAACTGTTTACATTTTGTAGTACTAAACAGCTTCTCACCATTTGCTATTGTTATAGATAAAGGTATGGTTTACACCAATTCAACCCTATTTTTAGCTAGCCTTGGTGTGATGAAGCTGTGTGTGCTTCCACTATTAATGAGTATGTTAAGCGGCTTACCCTTAATGTGGCCTTGAATCCTCAAGGTGTTATACCCAGCATTGCCCGTCAAGGCATGGATGGATATTTCCAACCCTTCTTCACTTGTTTCTACTTCTTTAGTGGACAAACCTTCTTCTATCATTCCTTTTATTGCTTCCCCTGTTTCAGTAAACAATGGCTTTGTTGACATGGTATGAAGCTACCTAGTTTTGCATACATGTGCAGAGTTGAATTTTTCTCCACATTTATAACATAGGTTTAGGGCTCTCCTTTGCTCATACAAGGTAGGTTTAGTGTTTAGGCTAGGGTTAGTAGGTATGTTTTTGGTGTTTTGGTTCCATGTGTGGTAAGAGTTTCTTGGTACTGTTTAGGATGTAGGTAACTTGTTAGGTTTGAATAGTTGCATATGTTTCTTGTTCTCAACTTCAAGAGAAAGTTCCTGCAACTTAGCCTGCCTGTACATGGCAGCTAGGGACATTGGTTCACTAGCCTTGACTCTATGCTTCAGCTCTTCTTTCAGCCTACGAATGAAGCTGGATATGAAATAACTTTCATCCAAATAGAGATTGGTTTGGAGCATATAGGGTTTAAGTTCTTCAAACTTCTGATAATCCTCAACAGAGGATTTTTGAACCAATTTGTTGAATTCTTCAACCACATTAGCATAGGTCTTATCAGAAAATCTTTGGCATAGATCATTGATAAACTCTGGCCATGTAATCCTAGGCTTTTGCATTAGGTGCCCATCAAACCAAGTTTCAGCTTTGCCAACTAAGTACATAGAAGTTATTTTCTAGTTTCTGGTGCTCTTCAATAGCAAGGATATTGAAGTATTTCCGGCATTTCTTGACCCAACCTCTCGAGTTGTCACCCTCAAAGGTAGGAAGTTCTATTTTAGGTCTAGGTGAAAAGGGGCTTTGGTTCATAACAGCTGGCCTAGCTACAGTTTCATTGTTTCCTCCTTTAAACATACCATCTATAGTTTGCATTGGGGCATTTTTAATAGGGTTCTTAGGTATAAGACTAGGTTTATTGGGTTTGAGATTATGCTTAGAATGATCATCAATAATAGTTATTTCAACATGAGCCTTACTTTCTCTCCTATGGACTCCTGCCTTTGGTTGTGGTTAAGAGTTACTGGTTGATCCTCTCCCTCATTGATCTGTTGGTACATAAGCCCCTTCTCTCAAAAGCAAAGATTGAATCATTTTGCTAAGAGAATTTTGATTTTCAGCCATCTGAGCCTCAATGGTCCTCTTCTGTTCTTCCCACCATCGAGGTACATTGTTTTCAGCTACTTTCATGGATTCTAGCTGACTGTGAAAAGCTTGAACTTGCTCTTATAGTGTATTCAATCTTGTGCCATCAGCCATCGCCTTCAAGTTATTCTTCTCAGTTTTTCCCAGCTTTCTCTAGTGGAATATTGACTAGCACTAATGCCAAATAAGTCACAGACTAGGTGATTGTGAAAATGTCCTAGAAAGAAATAGTGAAGCAGAAAGGAGAATTAGAAAAAAAAGAGAACAGGAGAGAAAAAATTGATATTCCATTCATAACGTTTGCTCTGTAGAAGGTCCTCATTTATATGACCGGTACTTTTACTGAGCTGTAAATAGGACAATAAGGAATAAAATAAAAGTTGCCTGACATTCTAATGATCAGCTGCCCTCTGCACCAGGTTGTTAGGCCTGTCCCTTGGTTCTTTTCCTAATTAAGCACATATCGAATTCATCACAGGAGATTTGGTTTTAGTGTATGGAAAATGAATTCTTTATTCTCGTTATGTGTTTCAAGATTGATGGGAATTGATGACTGAAAATCAAGTAACTTGGCAAATTCTGGGTTTTAACTTGGCTGTTATTCAGGTTTGAATTGAGATTGATATTTCGAGTCACGATATGCTTAGATTTGAACAAATTACGATTGGGTATTTAATTGGTTTTTCTGATTGAACTTGTTGCTAGAATTTGGATGAATTTTGGGTTTTGTAATTTGGCTCAGGGAAAAATTGAGTCACTGTATTGTGTAGTAAAGAGACACGATCTTTGTATTGCGCAGGCTATCTCCCGTGAAATGTGTTGTCTCACGCAAGCAACCCTGCGTGAGACATGTCTCGTCGCGTGTCATCGTGCAAGTGGTCTTGCGCGAGACACTTGTTTTCTTTGAAAGACTTCCACTATTAATGTTGTTTCCTTGAATGATTAGCTCTCTAAAATTTAAAATGTATTTTAATATATTAATTTAACTTCCAAGTTTTAAAGCTCTGAAAGAGAGTAGTTCTCTTCATTACATCCTTTGTGCTGAGGTCTGCAACTCTGTTTACCAAGCTTTCAACTCACTTTTGTATCATGTGTTGGCAGAAGAAGAAGAACATCAAGAGAAGGAGTCTGCGTCGTTTTAAAATTTTTGTTAGGTAAAATTGTATTTTTATATAAGGATATTTTTGTCCTTATATGTTTTGAAGTATGAAGGGTAATAATTGTAGTGTATATAGAAACAGAAACTCTCCTCTTTGTTTTCCTCTACAATAACACTCTAAAATGGCTTCCATTACTCTCCATGCAACCTCGCCACGCCTTGGTATTTCTTCTCTTCAATCTTTTCCTTCTTCAAATCTTTGTAGCTACAATGAATTTATGCCTTCTAATTTTTTTTTGTTAGTTATTTTTTTCTCAATCTGTTTGTTCATTTAGTTGGTCTTGCTAATATTATACTTTTTGTTTGTAGCTTTTAATCTAATGTTAATTTTTCGTAGTGTTGTTACCTGGATTTTTGATGACATATGAATCTCGATTTGCGTCTTAACCTATCTCCAAGAACTCTGTAAGAAAGAAAACCATCAGAGAGCGCAGAGGCTTTCCCCTGATGATTAAGTCAGACAGGATTTTTGGAGGGTTTCAGTAAGCAAATAGAGATTAGAGATTTAAAATTAATACTTGTGACTTATTTATAGGAGTCAGTTTGTGCGTAATTACCTTTAAGACCCATAGCTTAAATGGTTATTTAAATGGTCCTATTTCCACTTGGGCTCAGTCTATCTTTAGGCCCAATAATCTTCAGTTTAACTCATAACAAGGCCCAATAATTCTTAGTCTGACTCTCATCAATTGCTCCTCACTCTTTTGCAAGGTATACCCCGTAGAAGAGTATATAAAATCATTATGGGTCCATAGACTTTTCAGATTCTCTCGCTGCCCCTTTTTTTAGAATTATTACAAGAGAATTTTCTTCACCCGGGAGCTCAACTAGTGAACTTCATCATAATTTGTAATAGGAATGGCGTCGTGCTATTATTGCTTTTGTTAAGTGCCTTTTCAAGGCCCGTGGATTCTCTGAGTTAATGACCTATTTTATTTAGAAGGCCTTTTCTTCACTCAAGAAAACATCCTATTTGCTGGTTGAGGCATGATAGACGCTTTTATGAATCCTTAAGTCCTCTTTTAGAGCCCAAGGGTCCATTAATCCAAAGTGTTGGGTGTGCTTTTTGCAAGAGGAAGGATATCGAGCACTTCTCCGCCTTTCAAGCTGAAATTCCCCATTCTCAAAAAACAAGTTCACTTCAAAAGAGTGGTTACAGAAAACACTTGAGCTTATACTCTTCTCGTGTTCATTATAAGGGATTCAGTTCCTCTTGATCCCTTAACCACGGGAGGAGTAAGTCTGTCATTAGTGAATCACCAGTGATCAGTTTTGGTGAACAGGAGGAACTAGAAGTCACAAGGGCAGAATCGGGCCGAGTGTAATATACTTAAGCTCTTCATGAAAGATAGGAGGCAGCTATTCATGGAGCTGTCAATGAGAGACATGCATATGCTTCCCAGATTGCTCCTCTCAATGGACATGGTTTTTTTAGAAGTGATGAGAGTAAGTTTCAAATCCTTAATTTCATGTTAACATGAATGTCTTGTGAGTTTACTAACTCGTTTTACTTGTTTGCAAGCCTCGCAACAAATAATTGCTATTAATGCTTAGCACTTAGTGTTTAAGGTACAAGCCGTAAGAGAACTCGAGCAGCTGGAACTGTTTTCATCTTAAAGATGATTTTGAGATAAAAAAATGCCAAGATTGCCTCTTTAGAGTGCTACTAGAATACATTTTCCTCCACTTCAACTGAGCTAAATGCTCTTCAAGTGGAGTATGCCACTCTTCTCTTCGAACTCAAGGTCCTAATTGACTAAAACTAAAAGCTATAGGGAGAAGTTACAAGATTATAGAGCCACTAAAGCCTTCTCTTAGCCAAGAGGAACAAAATCAAATCTGGGTTAAAGTCGTGAAGGCACATCATCAAGAAGTGCCACAAAATGAGGCATATATTCTTAATCGATTTTATCAAATGTGATTTGTACCTGGCATGCTCTTGATTGATCAAAGCTTGATCCAAATGCTGCAGATTTGGAACCTTTTTTAAGGATAGGCACTTATAAAGATCTACCTAATCTCACCGGCCCTTAGGAGCCTTTTCGTTGACTCGAAGTGGTCAAGGTTCTCATAGGCTTGGACGAAGATGATTTGAGTAATCCAGAGGCAAACTTTTCTAAGGATCAAGCTCCTGACATTATAATGCCTTAGGACACACATGCCTAGGTGCCTGTTAATATCGATATTCCTCTTGTTGTAGAGGTTAATCTAGAATTCACTTAATGTAATACAACTCTAAAGTTGAATGAATAAAAAATTCCACTTTCTTGCTTTATTGTCATGCTCTAATATATATATGTATATAGTAAGCGCTCCCCAGTTCCTTTATGAAAGAGCCCAGTCTTTATAAAGAACCCTTCGGTGACTGCACATGGACCTTACACTTATTTAAACTCACTTTTCGTAATAACTAGACTTACTTCGCGCACTTTTTGCTTCAAGTCCTTATATTTCACGTGAGTGGATTATGTAGCGTATTTTTCATTTCAAGCTTTTAAATTTCTCATGTGTGGCTTACTCACTTTAAGCCTTTTACTTTCTTTGTGACTTATCTCATGCATTTTTTCATTTCAAGCCCATGTATTGCCCATCTCGCGCATTTTTCGCTTAAGGACTTTTATTTCATTCAAGGCTTACACTTTTTCACTTCAAGCCCATGTGTTGCCCATCTCGCGTATTTTTCGCTTAGGGACTTTCATTTCATTCACGGCTTACCTCGAGCATTTTTCGCTTCAAGCCCATGTGTTGCCCATCTCGTGCATTTTTCGCTTAAGGACTTTTGATTTGCCCGTCTCGCGCATTTTTCACTTAGGGATTTTTGATTTGCCCGTCTTGCGCATTTTTCGCTTAGGGACTTTTAATTTGCCTGTCTCGCACCTTTTGTGCTTAAGGACTTTTGATTTGCTCGTCTTGCGCATTTTTCACTTAGGGACTTTTGATTTGCCAGTCTCGCCCATTTTTTGCTTAGGGACTTTTAATTTGACCGTCTTGCAGCTTTTGTGCTTAGGGACTTTTGATTTGCCCATCTCGCGCATTTTTCGCTTAGGGACTTTATTGTTTGTGAGTGCGTGGCTATACGAACCTGTATGTTAGCTAACATATAGGCCATAATAGATTACGTACTTAGGATTATGTATATTATAGCCAAGACAAACAACATTAAAAAAGATAAGGTATTCTAGCTTAGCAAATAATGTAAGATATAAACACATAGTGTTATGATACTAAGAATGAATAGCAATAACCCAGAGATGATAAATGTAGAAATTTTACCTTTGTGAATTATATTTGTCATAGAATGTAGCTTGTTATGGGATATCGAAAGAGAGGGATTGCTACCTCCATTTCATGCTTGCAATAGGTAAATCCACAGATACCTTTGACATCATGCTTACTGCTAGGACATATTTGATCAAAATCTTGGATAGCTCGTAAGGTACTCCAACCTTCAACCCAATGTAAATAGAAGCCCATACAAGGGCCTAAAGAGCTACAAAGAGCAATACAAGCAAAATGCATATCCTTCTTGAACCTACACGTGACCTTCTCCTAAAAGCATATAGTTCAATAGTGCACAAGCAAAACAATACTTATGCTTAGAATGTATTTTTGCTTCAATATGTAAATATAAAAATGTAAATCACCACGATAAATGAGAAATATACCATACGCAATTCAAGAGTAGCCTATCTTTTACAGGTAGGAATAATAGAAGATGGAAATGAACCTCAAAATTAGCCAGTAATGATTGAGACTGATATATTGACCCATGTAAAAGAATAAAGTTTAAATGGTGAAAGTATTTAACATGTTGGCCTAAATGACCTCTACTAGTCTAGTGAGCACTTTGTAGTGTGCAAATAATAGCTATAATAAGCATCCAATTGCATTTAGGAATGGTGATTGCTCTATTGCTGTATAGGAGTCATGGCAATTGGAGATGTTTTGTTCAACTTCTCATTGCAAGAATATGAAAAACAAGTGACACTTAGTAGAAATTAAGTGCTTTATATACAATTATTTAATTAGCTCACCATGATATTAAAATTAGAATGGTTTAATTTATTCTAAGATTAAATTGGCTTGATTTAAAATTAGAATTCTCTAAAAATAAAAAATTAAAAGATTTAACAGTTATTAAAAAGAAAATATATTTTAATAAAAACATGCTTCGCATTTAAATTCCGACAAAATCAAACATTATGTTGTCTCCTGCTGACAGAAGGGCTCAAAGTTGCTCAATATAGTATTTTCTTGGACAAAGAACCATGTTACGAATCACTATTCAATTTCACACAAAATGCTAAAGGGAAATTAAAGAAAACATATGATTATCCTTTCCAACTAAGCAATGAAACCACCAATTCACCCCTTAAAATGAGTAAACTCTTGTGGAGTAATAAGCTACGTACCCCTTAAGAGGGGTACTAGAAATTGTAGGATCTTCATCACAATTATAAATTAAAAAATTTGTTGAATTCATGAAGTTGAGAATGTAATTGAATACTTTGAAAACTTGCTTGTGCAAACCTGATACAAAGTGGTCGAAATTATAATTCCTTAAAACTTTGAAAATTTAAGTGTAATTTTTATTTTTGGAAAGAATATTCCAAAAATATTCCTTCAAAAGGTAGAAGCTTCGGGAAATTGTGGCACTTGTACACAAAAAAAAGGTTTTGCAAAGAATTTTCCAAGAATATTCTTCCAAAAAGTAGAAGCTTTGGAAAATCATTACACTGACTAGCACACTAAAGAGTGAGGGAAAGGCAAAAACTTGGGTTTACACATGGCACACCAAAGAGAGGGAATATTGTTGGAATATTCTCTCATCTTCTAGGTTTACCTGTGTTGTTCCTAACCCAGAAAATAAATGTAACATCCCGTTACCACATTTTTCACGTATTTCCATACAACTTTACCGGTTGGGCTGTCTACGATGCCATTAACATTCAACAGTAACGTGATAAATGATAAACATTTATCTATTAATTATGGAATATGAAATTTCTTTTCATTATTCCTTTCATCTAACATCCCCTATTAACTTTTATTTCACTAAGTTAGTACTGCATACATATGTCTGAAATGTAAAAGAGAAGAGATTGTACCTGTCACATTTAACGTGCCATGCCTCTGTGCTTTAAGCATAGCTATATCCATTTGAGAGCTAATTCTCTCAACTCTGTGTACTTCTTATCTGTGGAGTTAAAACAAAGGGGTGAGCGATTCATACGCTCAATAAAGGAAATATATGCTGCTTTAAATAAAGCAAAACTATATATCACAACACATTTAATCTTTTCTTAATAATAACCCAGTAGAAAAGACAATGGATATATAGTAACCAACTCTCTTAAAACACCATTCAAATCACTGGCTAACAATTTACTTTAAAATGTAGTAAACACTATATAGGATTTCAACAAATCCTCACAGTAAACAGAAATTGGTAAGTTGAGACTAGGCAATAAATAAATCATGCTATCATCGTTCTCCCTCCCCCTTGCGAGAACGGAATCTGCCGCTTTTGGGGTGCACCCGTAGGCCATCGCCCCTCACGGCTATCTCAGATCTATGGCCATAATCTATAGTGGTCCTCGGGTCCACTTGCCAAGTGACCTCGAGACCGCTAATGACTTGGCGGGTCCATCAGCCCTGTGACGCCCTGAGGTGCACTCCTTGGTCCATCGACCGAGCCACCGCCCCAGGCAGGTCACGCAACTACAATGAATAATACTGCATGAACTCAGGGCCTAAAGTCTCAAAAATCACTTTATATTTCATGAAAAACCTTTATGGAATTATTTCACCCATATTATCATTTTCTCAAAACGATTCAATTTCCAAAAAGGTTTAGGCTTTCTGTTTACAAAACACCTTGAAAACATTCTAAAATCTCAACTTTAAAAACCTGCTCGCCCATGGTCAGCTCGCCCGATATGGCTCGCCCATGGCAGCTCGCCCAACGCGGAGAACCTGTGTTCGCCCGCCCTCTTGCTTTTAAAATCTGAAAGCAAAACTGGCTCGCCTTCAGTGGCTCGCCCAGTAATCAACTCGCCCAAAAGGCTTTATATTTTCTATTTTGAAACTATTTAAAACGTCTTATTTTTCCTTTAAGAAATTACTCTTTAAAAATGTTCGCCAGAGTTAGCTCGCCCTTCACGGCTCGCCCCTGACTAACTCGACAAGACGGTGAATTAGTATTCGCCTGCCACTTAGCTTTTCAAAACAGAACTATATCTCGTTGATAGCGGTTCGTCCGCCTTAAATTTAAAAAAAGGGCCGCCCGCCCAAACACATTAAAAAGGGTTCGCCCAACTATGGCTTACCCGGATTTCCCTTTAAAACAAGGGCACTCGCCCAGTTCTCATAAAAGAGAGCTCGCAACTTAGCTCACCCGAGTTTCTGCCTAGAACAAAGATACTCGCCCGCCTTCATCAGTTCACCCAACAAAACAACATATGGCGGCTAGCAGCTCGCCCGCCTTCATTAGTTCACCCAACAAAACAACATATGGCGGCTAGCAGCTCGCCCGCGATCAAACAATTTGTTAAAATAAATACATGCCATAAACCAAAAATAATTTCTAAATATTTTTATAATATTTCTACTCCACAGGGCATGTATTTTACTTCACATATATCTCCCTTACCTGGTTTAACGAAGCTTTGCTTCGCCCTGCTTCCTGCTCGCCAATAGCCATTTCCAATTATTGGCTGCAAATAATTATAAATTCTATTAATATTTCTTTTTATATCACTTGGCGAGATTGAGATAAATCAAATGACTACTCGCCCAACTGAGCGCTAACTAGCACAATCGAGCTCGCCATTCAATAAATGTTTTACATGTGGAAGCTCGCCCGCCAGCCAACTCACGAGGCCTTCATTGGCTTAATTGTGGGAGTTCGCCCACAATCCTATTCGCCCACAGCCTCTACATTTGAGCTCGCCCATGAATTCACTTCACTAGAATTGGGCGTTCTCGCCCCTTGAACACAGGCTTTACCTTGGCGAGTTCCTTATTATCTACTCGCCTCATTGGCGATTACTAGTTTTCAACATGGGCGATCACTGTAGTCGCCATTATCGTCAGTTATTCCATTATTTTCCTTGTTTTCATGTTCTCTAAGGATCTAACTAAAACAAGGTTGTGTTCTGTGTTGTAAACATATAAGTCTACCATTGAATATGAGGAACACCTCAGAAATATGAAACTCACCTTAATCAACTGCACTTCCAGAACAGATTGCTTTCCATCTCATGTTGGCCTTCCTTTGCCTATTCTTTTAGCTCATCAAGTTAAGAAGGAAAGATTTGCAAGCTAGTTTATGTATTTAACCAACTTAAGGTTGGAGTTTAGTAGATCGAACATGGCAGAGAAATGGAAGAAACAGAGAAATGGCTTTCGTGAAGAAGCTGGAATTGGCTAACTCGTTTTTCCTCAATTGTTTCTGCTTATATAACCATGCTCAACCAATCAATAGTTACCGCCTGTCCCTTATCCTGTTTCTTTCATCATTGTTCACGTCCTTCATGCATTTAAGGCATGAAGAAAACTGCAGCTCAAAGTGGCGTGGAAGTCTCCTTTTCACACGCCTTTTTCTTCTGCTGCAGACTTTGCTTAATTCTTCAACCAATAAGGCTGGTGCCTTTATTGACTTTAGCATTCTATCTATTAAATGTCTTCAACTGTGGGGTGTCCAAAGTCAATTTTTGCTGCACACGTGTTTTGAATCTATTTTCATTTTGTCCACAAATGTTGCTTCGAGTTCGCCCCATCATTCCTGAGGCCTCAACTCACCAATTCACTTTTAGTTCGCCAACATTCTCAGCTTGCCTGTGCTCATCGCCACTTTGTCTTTATTCTAATTTAAGATTTGGCGATTACTCCAACTTTGTTGGCGATCACCAGGTTTGATTTACTAGCCCACTTGCTATCATATGGGCAATCAATAGTCTTCGCCACGCTGGGCGATCATCCAAAGACACTCAATTGGCGAACACATTAGTCAATAAGATGAATATTTATACTCGCCTTCAACAATTGGCCATAAGCCTTTTTCTTACTCGCCCTTTGGCGAACTGTGCCATATACTTGCCCATAATCACCATTGGACGATCACCAATTATAGCTCAACTCGCCACCTTGCTCTGATTTAAGCAACACGTGGCGAACACACCTATTCGCCCTTGACACCAACCAATTCGCCATCACCATTGGCGATCTGCTCGCCCATTGGCGAACATCCTTTCTTGCTAAATCGTTGGCGAGCTATTCTGTATACTCGCCCATATATTATTTCACCATAATTGCTCCATTTACTACTCAACTTAAGGAGCTTTTCAACTAAATGGAAATTAATACTCTCTATTTATTTAATTTCCATTATCACTTTTATGAAATTAGACTCTACAGTAGTGTAAAATCGGATCTTACAATAAATGTTTAACCCGTTTGGTTTTTTTTTTTATAAAATTCTTTGCATTTTAATGTAACTCTTCAATTAAAAATCATATTCATATGCTTGAGGGTGAATTCAATAAAGCCAAAGTGTTATTTTAAAGTAAAATTGTGTGCAAAGTGAAATAAAAGTAACATGTGTCCTTTGTAATCGAAAAATTGAAGGTTTCATGCTTTTTTTTTTATTTTAAGATTTTTGGTTTTTTTCGATATGCAGTTACTCAGATAAAATCATCCATAAGATTAACCCTCATTAGTATAGCTTTGAGTTGCAAGGAATAAAAGATGTGCTTGGGAAATAAAGTTCACACTTTTAACCAAAGATATTATGCATTATCTATTCTACTAAATAACTATAGAAGAATTTCATAAAATACCAGAGATAAAAGATTTATGAAAAAAGCATAAAAATATTTACTAGTAGTAGTCAATTGCATTGCAATTCGCAAGTATCAAATGCGGATCCAAAAAAAAAGGGATCTGTGAATTTTCTTCTTGAGCAGTATGTAGTATTTACTCAAAATGAAACTCAAAAAGCAATCTAGTTGTTTTCTGAATAAAATAACAATCCAATGACAACTAAAGAAATATATCGCTTCTTAAGTTCTTACTTGGTCGATGGCGGATGTGAACAAAGAGGCAAAGACCTATTTCAATTCAATCCCTTTGTAAATGTCTACTCGCAAATCAGAAAGGTGAGAGCTTTGGAAGATGGGGGTTCGGTTCCCGTTGCTCCCTATTTTTGGCCTTTTATGCTCCATATTTTTTAGATAATAGATATCATCACAACAAATCTATAAAAAAATTGTAAAGAATCGAAAACTAACCCATATTCAGATAAAAAATTTTGTAATCATATCGAAATTGTGGTCAGCACATAATTTGTCGGTTCCCACAGACGGTGCCAATTGTTGTTACCTAGATTTTTGATGACATACGAATCTCAATTTGCATCTTAACCTATCTCCAAGAACTCTGCAAGAAAGAAAACCATCAGAGGGCGCAGGGGCTTTCTCTTGATGCTTATGTCAGAGGGTTTCAATAAGTAAATAGAGATTAGAGATTTAAAAGTAATACCTGTGACTTATTTATAGGAGTCAGTTTGTGTATAATTACCTTTAAGACCCACAGCTTAAATGGTCATTTAATGGATATTCCATGATCTTTTTGAGTCCTCTTTTCACTTGGGCTCAGTCTATCTTTAAGCCCAATGATCTTCAGTTTGACTCATAACAAGACCCAACAATTCTTAGTATGACTCTCATCACGTAATGTTCGAAACGAGGCTTTTGAGTTAATTTTGTTAGTTCAAGTTCTATCCTAGCTGATTTGATCTGGGTTTTAAAATTTTTGTAGTCTAGATTTGAAAGTGAATATTTTTGTAAACAATTAAAAACTATAATTATAATTGTTTTGGAAAGCATAATGCATTACTTTACCTTTACATTGAAATATTATGTTGAAATTGGTGTTGCATTGTAGATATTTGCTCATTTTTTACGAATTATGAATTTGCATTTTATCACCTTTTAGAGTGCAAAACGCAAGAAGCTAAAGCAAAAACCAGAAGAGCATTATTTATTTTTGCAGCTATATGAACTGTTGTAGAGAGGAAAGCTATAGATTTTGTGGGTATTGTTGGTTTTTAGTTCTACAAGGTTTGTTGTCCTAGTTTTTGCTGAGCATGATCTTCTATGGAATTATATTTATATTTAACGTAGATTAGCATATATGATTGAAATATTATATGGGTAAAGATGGGATTTCTGGGACCAAGGGAACCACATAATGTCAAGTGTCGTTGTAGTTAACATTGATCTTTAGGTTACTTATGTGTGTCAATGGCATGTTTTTGGTCTTCCCTTTGGATTTTGTTTGTAAATGTCGTAAAATAGGAAATGATGGAAGTGCAAAGTAAAGTTTATACTTTGCTTAGTTAAGGTTTTGAGATATCTTTGAAGATAGTTGTTTTTTCTAGCACTATCATTTTTATCTGAATTATTGATTGATTTCCGTGCTGTTGAACATCTTAACAGGCTACAACCACTACAAGACAAATCACTTTTACCGGCACTTATAAGTGTCGGTAAAAGCCAAATCAACCGCCGGTAAAAATGTTACCAGCGGTCAACTAATCGCCGGCTGACCGCCGGCTAGGTGAATGCCGGTGAAGGTTTGTCGGCGGTGATGTGCTCGAGTGCCGTCAAATGTTTGATAAATTACGGCATGACTTTTTCCGACGCTTTTAAATGCTTTTAAAAATAAAAGACTTTTACTGGCACTTTAAAATGCCGAGAAAAATTCAATTTGAATTTTAAATTTTTTACATTTATTGAGCTTTATTTTAAATTTATGAGTTTTTACCGGCACTTTTAAGTGTCGGTAAAAGTCTTATTTAAAATTTAAAATTTAAAATTTTTATATTTATTAAATTTTATTTTAAATTTAAAAGTTTGATTACTTCTTTGTGTTAATGCCATTGTTTACTGATAGTACAATAAAATGACTAATTCTTAATTCAATTTTTTTTAATGCAAGTTAAAAAATTAGTATTGCAATTTTTTGTTAAGAAAATAATTGTTAATGCATGAATAGTATAAATGAAGGCATTGGCAGCATGCTTCATTATCATCCTTAAAGCAACAATTAACTTGACATACATTAACAATTTCTTAAGAATTGTGAATTTCATTTGTTCAAAGTTCAATTCAAAGTGCTAATAACAAAAAACTTATCAAAATACCAATTATCATCCTTAAAGCAACAATTAACTTCACAAAGCAACTAATAATGTCCTCAAGAACCAATCACAACAGCCACAAAGTTTTCTAAACTTCCTAGAAGTCTAATACAAGTATAAAATTTCTAGCTGAATTGTATACCGATTACCCTTGGAGCTTCCATCTTCACTTAAGTATCTGCACGTAATGATCCAAACGAATTAGATGTGTCTGAAACCTACAATAAGAGAATGAAACCTATTAACTGCTATCACCATCCTATAAACAACATTGAATCAGGTAGCTTATCATTTGCATCATTCATAAAAACAGTGAAACACACTGTGAAAAACAATCTTTTGGCCAAAGTGTGAAGAACTATTGAAGGAGAAAATAATAAATTCCTCTGTTTCTTGTTCTTTTTAAAGCAGAGTATAGATGTCTCACCCACGAACTCGATTTCTCAATTCATCATCTGAAATTTTAGTCCTTGCATAGCCAAAATGGTACACCTCATCTGGTGGTAGAAATCCCTGCATGCACACCATTCCATCTAAGGTTAGCACCCTAGTGCACCATGTTTAGCCTTTCAGCAAAGCCAACCGAAAAATCAACAAGTAGTAAGACGTAGATCAATTCCATTTCAGTTGATAAAAATAAATGAACATAACACCTAACCTGGCAATAAAGATGAAAGAGAGTAGGGAAAGTCTTCTTCTTGGCAAGATCACTAGAGGCACCGAGTACAATAACTGATAGGCACCCAGTTTCTAGCATATTCTCATTGCTTGAAAGTAAGTCACTCTTAAAACTCTCTCTTTTCTGAAGGCACCATTCACCTGATCCCATCTTCTAAGACAAGATATCTTCCTTACTCTGATCCTTGTATGATCTGTATTCAAAGAAATGTGAGTTATAGGTAAAACTGCAAAAGAATACTGAATTTGCTTATATTCATTAATAGATTTGATTAATTTGCCAGAACTGAAAGAACTATTGGTAGTCAGTTTTTACTTTTTAGCTTGCCTTCAACTCTCAACAATGAATTCTTCAAATCCTACACTAATCTATCATACTAACCAAATTAAAGAAATAAAAGAGCTTGACATAAAAACATGCAAAAGAAACATATAAAAAATATAAACCTTATTGCATGGATCCCAGAAAGAAACAAACTTTACATGAATAAAAAAATAGAATCCGATTCAGAAATCAAATCAAATGAAACAATCAATGGAATGAAACTCAATAAAAACACCTTTTGAAAAGCAAGGATCAAAAACCCAGATCATAGAAATGAAGTAAAACAAACCTTAACAGCAGAATTCAGAGAAATATGAAACCTGGATATAGAAGAGAGAAGATTGGATTGGTTGTGAGTTGTGATTTAATGTTTGAAAAGTGGATGTCCAATTTCTGGTTTTTAAACAATTTCGGTATTGCTCACCAACTCCTTCTGTCTGACTGTCTGCCTCTGATTCTTACTAGCTGCCATACTTTCTTTTTCTTTTGCATCTTGCACCGTATTGCACCCTTTTTCTGTTAATGCTGTGAGTATAAAAGTATTATAAACAGAAATCATTACACGAAAATTACTATAAAATATAAACAAAAAAAATGAATAAAAATATGAAGAGACCACATTCTGAAGTTGCCCTCGGACAATGAATTGAAACTTTAGCAGCCTTCATCACTAGACCATTGCCACCAATCATCAGAAGTAATAATATAAATACAAATAGTATAAACATGGATAAAAACCAGTAGATCTAATACACATGGTATGCTGCATTTGTTTTCTCAAAAAGTGTATAAAGTAGGAGCAACTGTAGGCCTCAATCTTTATACAAAACTCTTATAAAGCTAATTAGAAGGCCAAATATGGTCATATAAACAATGAAAGAGGCCATTACAAGAAATGTACCTCAAGCTATGCCTTAGCTAACTGATCTCAAACAACATGGTGAGCAGCAAAATACAGGAAATAGATGGTAAGTCCTAGTCAATATCAGGGAGCCACTTTGCCATATACCAACTCAAAATTCGGCATGTAGTTGCTATATCCTTAATTCCTTCTAATACTTAAGCAGAAATTGTTTTCCAAAAAGAATAGGAAAGTCAAATCTTCATAGCATATTTGACCCGTCAGTAATAACATTCATTAGAAACGAGAAAGAAGAGAACCTTAAAAATGAAATAAAAAATATATAATAGCCTTTTTATTTTCCAATATCTCCAAAGTTTGCATGTACAATTCAAGTTTTTGGGAATTGAGACAGTAATTTTGCAAAGATTTAACAAACATGATCATTTCTAAATTCCAAACTAGAATAATACATCAGCAAAACAGAGCCAGTGGAAATTCTCTTCCTAACAAATTGGACCTCCAATAGTCTATATTGCTTGAATGGAACTTAAAACAATGTGGGATTTTTAGATTTTACTCAAATTGAATCATTGAATTTGTAAATTGTTGTTTATGAAATCCCAAGCAGAAATTCTTATTTCTCAACTTTATCCGCCGATCATATCTCAAATCGATACATACATTGAACTTTACCAATTTCAGTACATTTTCTATATCCATGATCCATCCCACCACTCATAACAAATCAAAATTCATATTTGAAATCACATATCCTTCTCCCAAATGAGCCAGAAAAGCACCATTACAACTTCAATAGCATGATTACTACAGGGATAGTATACCTCGAGAGATTTCAGCCTAGCTTTAAACCTAGGAGCAAGTTCTGATGTCGTTACAGTAAAACAGCTCCACTTCCTCTGGCTTAAGCCAATATGCCTAAACACAATAAGAAAACATCCACAAAAAAACTCAACACCAATTGTGAATATAACTCAATCTTTCCCCTATCATCACAAAATAACCTTAAATCTAAGCCTGAAAAAAAAATTCGTATAGTTCTAGCTGACATGAAAGAAAACTATGTCCTTCCAAATAAACAATTCTAACTTCTACTAGAAGAGAGAACAGAGTTCTTACGGTTCAAATTTGCGGACGAAGTAGAGATCAGTGAAGAGCTATCATTCATAGGCTTATGAGAAGAGCTGTCGGCGAAGGCCCAAAATATGTGGAGATCGGTGAACAATGGAAATGATGGAGACCGTTGGTCCTCTTTAAAATGATGGAGATAGCGCTGAGTGCGAATGTGGAGAAGGATGGAAATTAGGTTTGCTGTGGAAATTAGGTTTAATGTGGAGAATGATGGAAATGATGGAGAAAGATAACTGTGAATGACTAATAAGTAATGAGTAATGAGCGAAGTTGGTGTTACTGTGCGTAATGGAGATGAAGAGAGGAGACAAAGCTCAGCAATGGAGAGCTCAACAATGGCAATCGGGAATGTGGAGAGAAAAAGGAGAAAATTAGGTTTTTGAGGTAAAAGGAAATTAGGAAAGTTAAAAAATTATAAGTTTTTTTCTATGTGAAAAATAAAAGTTTTAATTTAGAAGTGCCGTTAAATGATTTCTTACTACCGGCTCATCAATTTGTGCCCTTAAATGCATATAAATAACGGCACTTTCAATAACCACCACTAACAAAGTGTCGGTAAAAGTTTAAATTTTTGTAGTGAACCAGGGTTTCTGGTTTGAAATTGGTTTCATTCATAAACCATGGAAGAAGCAGCCTCTCATTTAGGCTGCGTTAAATGCCTGCTTGCCTGCGGATTTCCTGTGCTGTATGTTTCTCAATGTAGTTTGTATACTATTGGTTATTACCAATTGGTTGGGGTTATAGACTACACAATGGGGTTTTTACATGTTTCTCTCTTATGGAATTATTGCAAATTATGGTTTAACAACTGTTTATTTTCTAAGTTTATGCTATTATGTTGTCAACTTAAGGGGAGTGGGGAAGGCTCTCCAAGTCACTTGCTTCTAGTATCTGTTTATCTGTTGTCATGTTTGTTTTTTTTCCCTACCCTGCAGGCACTTTGCATGAGGTCCTTTGTATCTGCATATTCATTTCTCTCTCTGCATTTTTAGAATAAATATTTCATGTGCATAATATGTAGGTTTTGTTGTAAATATGCTAGTTATGATCTAGGCATTTACGTAGAAATGGCAATTATAATTTTGGTGAATAACATAACATTGATGTCTAAGTTAAATGTCATTGGGCAAGCCAAACCAGAGACCGTGGATAAGGTATGTGAAATAGTAAGGAAACAATTAGCTATATCAAATGACAATGTTGTCAATGGTCAATCAAAATTTTCTGAACTTGGAGCTGATTCTCTTGACATGGTACGCTTTCAACTATCTATAACTATCCTAAGTGTTTCTTTGAATGTTAGGTGTTTTTTTTCCCTCCTTTTTCTACCTTTTCTTCTTATTTGGGTAAAAGTAGAGTGCAAGATCAAGGAGAGCATTCATTCGCTTGAGTCTGATGAATTTTTGTCCATCTGTTTGTTTTAGATGCGTAGGTCTGTATGTATTCTTGGGATTATCCCATTTTCTCTAACCAATCTTTTTATCAGGATGGGCATATGCAGTTTTATTTGCTTTCCATGTTAAGTCATACTCATTCCCACTCTTTTATCTTAGCTTTCCTGACAACTCTTCGGTTTGTTTTAATTGAAGCAAAAGCAGCCTGTCCACTCTATAATGTGCTTTAAAGTCTTGCTTTTTCCTTGGAAGGCCAAGGTTGGTGGAGGGAATATATGTAGGGCACTTCTGGTTTAAGGATGAATATAGTCAAACTGGAAAATTTTGGCAATACATTTTGGTTTCCTTGTTGAATGTTGACTAACACAATAAACATGGTTTTTGTTAGTTCTTTCCCAACTCTAAGCTCTCTCTCCCCCTGCATCCCTTTCTTTGTTGCATCTTCTGTCGATTATTCTTTACTTTAAGGTTGTTGCTTGAAGTTGGTGTTGTAATTGGTAGAATGCCATTTCAGGTTGACATTGTGGTGGGACTTGAGGAAGAATTTGGAATCACCATGGAAGAGGACAATGCCCAAGCCATCGTGACTGTTCAGGATGCTGTAGATCTTGTTGAGAAGCTCTGCACCGAGAAAAGTTTCTAGAAACAAGGACCTGGGTCGGAGATCTGTTCGCGCGTATTAATGTCACTTACTAGCCTGCAATCTCTGGATCATTTCCCAATCTTATTGTGAACTCGTGTCTACTAATTTGTTCAATCTAGGAAAACTCATAAATTTGGAACTTTCAGTGGATTTTACTTTTTGTGTTGAAGTTAAGGAAACACTATTTCATCCGATGCTGTCAAATTTTTACTCTGGTAGTGACTTGCATAACTTTGTTTTAGTAAGCTGCACATAGTTTACAGGGAAATGGGTAATGTAGGTTTTAGCCAAGGGGTGAGTCATTGAAAAAGAACCAGCCATACAACCCATTAACAGACAAAGAAAAACAAAAATTATTAGGGTTTTGAGACTGCATATATTTATTAGTAGTTAAATTTCATTAAAAAAAGGAAGGAAGGGTAGTATTATGAACATCTTTTTAAGTGATTTAATTTCATTAAACAAAGGAAAGAAAAGAAGTAGTATTTTAAAGATATTCTTACCTGCATTAAACTTTGGAATGAAAAAATAAGTTCAGAAATTATTGAAGTCCTAAATCGACTAGAATTAGTACTTGCATAAAAGTTGAAACCAAAAGGGATTAGAAGTCAAAAAACCTCTATATATAATATAACGGCCTGTAGAGATTATGTTTTTCGTTGTTTTTCTTCACAACAGCCTTTAGAGATTAGAGATTATTTCTTTGACGTTGGGAAACAATACTAAAGACGTCCACCTTAAAAGATTTTAAGAATGTTAATGATAGTGATTCATGGAAGAATGTTAATGATAATGATTCATGGGAGAAACTGAGAAAGGAAGTTGAAGCAATGACAGACAATCAAAGCCAGCAGCTAAGCAAACTAACCGAGATAGTATTAGAAGGGTTTATAAAACGAATGGTCAAAGAACCCACAAGGAAGAAGAAGATGATCATTGTGAAAAAAGATATCAAATGTTGTCCTGTAAATAGAACCCATAGTTTGTTTCCAGAAGAGAACGAAGATTACTTGAACAGGAAGCAAAAGAAGCAGAAGACAGGGAATGATAGCAAGGAGTACAAGCAGAAGATAGGCAACGATAACGAGAAGCAGAGTCAGAAGAAGGGCATTGTGGAGCTTAAAGCATTGGGTTTGGAACCACCTCCTTATATGCCAGAAGCATTCAAGAATTGCATTCAAAACTTGGGTGGGACTGAAATAAAGCTGGTTATTCAAAAGTTTATTCAAGTTACTGATTTAAAAAAGTCTCAAAATCGTTTGTCGATGCCAGTGAAACAAGTCAAGAATGCATTCTTGACTGAAACTGAGGAGAAAATAGTAGAGAATATAAAAGACATAGAGGTTGTTTTTATTGAACCATGTCTTAAGGTATCTAATATGCACCTCACCAAGTGGCACATTGGAGGGAGCAAGGCATATGTTTTCAAGACTAAATGGCATGATATGGCGACAAGAAATAGCGATAGTCTGAAGCCAATGTCCGTGGTACAAGTTTGGTCGTTTCGTGTCCAACCTAAATCAAAACTTGGTTTTGCTTTGATCAAAGTTGGAGATAGAGAAGATGGTCATGTGATTTAGGCAAAACAAAAGTTCTATTTTTTTTATTAATTTAACTTCTTTTTCTTTTAAACTTATTTTATTGATTCAACTATCAATAATTAGTTATATAAAGTACTGTGTTTGTAATTTTTCAAAATGAACTCTACTTTCTACAAGTTATTCATTTTTTTAATGATTTTGTCCGTTAAATTGTTCAAGTTAATGGTAATGAATCGAGCAAATCTTTTAATTTATTGTCATGTTTTCTTTTAGTTTATTTATGTGCTACAATGTTGAACAAACCGTTTTTATTTGCACTTGTCAACGATCTCAGCTTAAATCACCCGCTTGATCATACATACAGGACAAAAAACATGGATTAACTGGTTAAAGCAGGTATAAAGAACGACAAAATTATCCTATCATATAATTAAAGCAAAAATTCTAATTTTGCTTGGAACTTGTGCTTTCTGAATGAGATGAAACAAACTAATGAAGTAGATTATGCAAACAAAGACACAAGTCTAGGTTCATGGGATCAACCAATGTTAAAAACAAGTACAACAATACCCACAGCATCAAGGCTACAAATGCTACATCAAAGTAAGACTCTGACATCCGAAGCACAAGTAGAAGCTCACAAATTATTATCACAATCCACAACTTCAACAAGACTCTGGACTCTAAAGCAAACAAAGTAAAAGCTCACGATCCCTAATATCAATGCAAGATTCTGAACTGATCTCTGAAGCAGACAAAGTAAAAGGTTCTACAGTGTAATAGTTGTAAACTCTAATTGGTAGATTAAATAAACAAAAGAAATAAAATAACTAGTCAGCAAAATATGGGAATAAAATATTATTTATGAGATATGGCTTCCTAAGGAAGCTTCATCAAACCCGATCCCACTAACTTATATTTTAAAATTTTTATTTTGCTACACCAGCTATTTTTGCTTCAGTTCTGTCGTCCATCATCATCATCCTAAGGCTAGCGATTTCAACATTTTCTCTAGTCTTTTACTGCACCGAAAACCACCATTTCCTCACCACTGTATTACAATCCAGTTTCCACTTGTTATGTTGACAGTAAAGAAGCGAGGAAGAGGAAGCTTAAAGCAAGGGAAAGACTGATTTTTGGGAGCTAAAACAGAAGAGATAATGAGAGTTTAGGCTGTCCTTTAGTGTTGAAACAGAGTTGGTTTCGGTAGGGACAAATGAGAGTGTAAAGGCCAGACTTGAGGAGCAAATGGAGGCCTGATCAAATGCTGAAGAAAAGCACCGAGAAGGGGAAGCAATCAGTGGCAGAATAGAAGGAAAGAACAGGGGAGGAAAGAAAACAAAACAGAAGCTGAATTGTCGATACAGTAGAAGGAGGAGAGGGAACCGAGAGTGAAGGAAAAGAAAGGAACCAAGAGAGTTCAACAAAGCAAGGACAAGAGCTGCAAGGTAATTTCATTTTCTCGCACCATCTAGAAGCTTCAAGATTTCTGACTTCTTGACCTTACAACTGTATAAAGAGCTGCATTTCCTTCGATCTTTATGAGTATAAACAGGCGCTGTTATTGGTTTGAACAAATAACTGAAAGTGGGATTTGTTTGGACTGTTATATTTTGCTAAGGAATAGGACAAAGAAAAGGAAAAAAGAAGCTGAACGAGGGAGACTTTTAAGACAAAACAAGGGCTGTTGGGGCCGGTAAATGACTAGAAATAATTATTGGCTGTTGTAAAGGCTTGATGGTAAGGGAATTGCTGCAGTTTGAAAGTCCAAAACAGTCTCAAAATGATAAGGATTCAAGTTACAAACTAAGGCTCTGGGTTTTGGTAAATTGTAAGAGGTAAGGATTTGATTTGTTGTTATGAAATTATATGATAAATGTTTAATGAAATAGAAAGGTTAAAATATGGTGTTGGTGTAGGATTGTGTGGTGAAAGGAGAATTAAGGAGACAAAGAAGTATTTGGCCAACAAGTGGGAAAGTTACAAGGTAATGTATTTAAGAAAAATAATTAAAATATAAGTTTCTTAAAGAAATTAAATAATGTAAATTTTATTATGTTCATGCCTTATTGTAGGAGGAGAGGATACAAGTTAGGGTGCCATAGCTATACTCGTGCTACATACCGAGGTGAGGGATATATATCGGAAACATAGGGGATACTAAATAAAATATTAAAATCAATTGCTTGTGGTTTATAAATTGTATCTTCTTTGCAGGAGGTTTTTACAAAAATTAAGTCGTTATGCTGCCGGATTTTCGTATAATATTGGTTTATAAAATGAGCTAGAGTTCATTAAAATGATTTGGAATAACACTCCTCTAGCTAGTCTTGTTTTGAAAATAAGTACGAAATGGTAGGATTTTGACTACCTTGGAAATCATATTCGAAAGCTCCCATTTTTATAGAAACCATCGAGCTTCGTATTTGTTTTGGAAAATATACGTACGGAAATGTTTTGAGACATGGCTAATAATCATAGCAGTAATGTTTTGGACTACTGTGGGACCTTGATCCAGTCCACAGTAGGTAATGTTTTGGACTACTGTGGGACCTTGATCCAGTCCACATTAGGTAATGTTTTGGACTACTGTGGGACCTTGATCCAGTCCACATTAGGTAATGTTTTGGACTACTGTATGATTTTGATCCAATCTACAGTAGAGTTTCGATTGCTGTGTGACCTTGATCCAGTCCACAGCGGGACCCAGTAGACACCTGATCAGTGTTTTCTGTGGACCCCTCTGGACTATGGCCATATGTCAACTGTACCTTCCCGCACGGGAATAATTGAACTGCTTGATTTTGCTTAATCATCATGTCTCCAGTTTATGCTATATATATGATTCCTTTCGTATTTATGCCAATATGGATTTTGAATGTTATGATGAGAATAATGTTTCGAATGGAAATGTTTATCGATGTTTTGAAAGAAATGCTTCTGACGCATTGCATAAGCATTTTGATTTCTAAACTTTATGAAAAACAGTATTTGAGTTAAATGAATGTTTTGAACGTGCATATAGAAATTTAGTATCCGTCTCTTATATTTATTTCTTACTGGGCTTTCCAAAAAGCTCACCCCCCTCCTCCACCTCCCAGATTATTTGCAGTAGGAGCGTATACGTGGGGAGCTATCGCGTCCTTCGAGGATTTTGGTTCTACCTTGGAGGTATATTATGTACAGCTACTTAATTTATATTCAGACTTATGTTTTCAGTACTTTTAGAATATGGGGATGTAGCAATAGGAATTTCCTGATATATATCTATGTTAAATATCGATGCATGCAACTTGATGATTATATATTGGTTAAGTATAATATTTTGTGATGATGAATGCATGCTTATTTAGAATGTTTGGACTGGGACCAAATGTTTAATAATGTTTATATAGCTATTATAAATATAGCTTATGAGTTAATGTTGAGACATTACATACAGCCCAACAATGTAAGTAGAAAAAAGAAAAAAAAATTTTGTGCACTTTTGTATATAAGAAGGTCATTACATACAGGCAGGCTTAATTTCGCTGATTTATCCACATGAAATCTGCTGCATGAACAGAAGTTGATTAGGAATCTAAAAAGCTAACATTGTCGTTAAGTAATTAGAAAAAGAAAACACTATATGTTTCTTATCCAAAAACTAATAATTCCATGGATTGATTGCCTTTTTGGCTCAAAGCAATGTAGATTATAAAACATATCTACCCACTCAAAATATGGACTCAGTTAAAAAAAAATCATCTTTGATTGGAAAAGATAGATTAAGAAAAACTTAAATTGCTTAAAGCATGATGTTGAAATAAAATCTTACTTTTGTCATTTTCAGAAATCAAATTTTAATTTATGTTTTAGATTTGGTAGTAATTTGTATCCAAATTTTACCTTTTTGCTTTATCATTTCACACTCAAATTCTAAAGTGACAAATTCGGTTTGCAATGAAATGTACTCCAAAGAGTGATAGACTATTTTTTTAATACAATCTGTATTTTGTAGTAGACAAAAAACATTGAATTTTGTTGGTAATATTCAGAGAAAAAAAAAAGAAAAAGAAATTTGGGAAAGAATTGAATGTTTAGTAACCATAAGCCTAATTGCAGTAGTTAAAGTAGATTTGTTATGTCCATATATGAAAGCTCACCTATTGTTCCTTTATTCTGATGGAAAGCTTTGACTATACTTGTGATTTCAAATTAAGATGCAATATTCAAACTAAAATCCAAAATTAGATCGAGGAACATGTATAAATTTCGCTCAGCTAGCAGAAGAAAAGAGAACATTTACAACTTTTATTGAATGATTTCATTACGGAAAATTTTGTTCGGTTGTATTTTTTTCAACAAAAAATAATAGAAAAGAAAAAGAAAGAATAGAAAAGCAAAGACAAATAGCAAAAAAAAAAATCAAAAGTAAAAAGTAAAAGTGTTTATTAATAAAAAAATTAACAGAAAAATGTAGTTCTTATTACTATATAGAAGCTATAGAGGAGTGAGTGAGAGATTACTACATGCCTGGACCTCACTTGATTTAATCTTCAATATGGACCTCTTGGACGTGTGCAATTTGTGGCCAATCGAGACCCCCATCTCGTTGGCATCTTTCAGTCAACATTGGACAATCTTTAATTTTGAGTTGTCGAAGTGCAGTGAGGCGATCCATTCCCTCTGGAAGAGATGACAATTTCAGGCAAGCATTGATCTCAAGCTTTTGAAGTGAAGTGAGATTTTGCAGCCACTCTGGCAGTCGCTCAAGCGACCCGCAACTTTGAAGTCTTATTCATTGTAAAGTGCTAGCAGATCCTTCAAAAAGCAATCGTGGCAACTCTTTCGAAATTTTCAAATAGAACGATGAAAAAGTTTAAAGGTTTAAGTGAAGGTCTTGGTCTTCATCCCCTGCTGGTTCCATGCGCAAATCCATTAGGTGGCACCCTACCATCTGAAGATGTTCTAATTTGGTTAGCGATGTCAGGTTTCGTGGCAGTGAGGAAGTCCCGAAACAACCACACACATCTAATGTTCTAAGTGATGTGAGGTATTACACGCCTTCAAATAAAAAATCTGATCGACAACTAAACAAGCACAAGTACTGAAGAGAACTACAACATCCTGGTTGAATCCGTTGCCCCCAATGATTAGTTTCATTAAAAGTTAATTCTAGATATCTAAGCCTACTCAAGCTTTGCATGCTATCAGGCCACTGCATCAGATCAACATCCCTAATAGTCAACGTTAGCAAGCTTTGAAGCTTATAGAAAGAAGTAGGAAGGTTCCTCAGACGAGGACATTCACGCAGGTTAAGGCTTCTCAACTGCTTCAAAGTAGCAATAGAATCTGGTAAGACCTCCAGTAATGAACGACCTAGATCAAGTGCTCGCAGATGATTAAAATTTGAAATGCAAAAATTGATAAAATTAGATTCATCAACAATACTTCTTCCTCCAACTATTGTTCGCACTTTTTTTAGTTTTCTTAAAGATTGTGGATCATTGCTTTCCCCTAGCTGACCATCAGAAAATGACAAGTGACGAACTCCTTCATCAATAATAGTTGTTTGGCGAGACACTATTTCGCACTCTCTTTGTGACACATCTAATGCAAGATCATGGATCAAATCATGCATTTTAAAGGTCAAATAACAGCCATAATCCTCAATCTCCTGGATAAAGCACCTTGACCATAACTCCTTCACATAACGAATCCCAACATCTTCCCACTGCTGCATTCCCTTCGGATATTCGAGCAGTCCGTTAGCCATCCAAAATTGGACGACTTCATTACTCTTATAGATGCTATCCTTTTTGTACAATGACAAATATGCAAGACATCGTTGCAAATACGATGGCAGATGGTAGTAACTCAATTTCAACACAGGCATAATATCATTTTCGCTTTGTTCAAGACTTCGTATTTCACTCTCTTACAGACATCCATTCACATTCATCCCTTTTCAAAAAAAGTAAACTTCCTAGCGTTCTCACCGTGTAACATCCCAAAACTACTGTATAACATGTTACTTACTCATAAATTATACTTAATTACCGGTTGGGCTGTCTGTGGTGCTTAACAACTTCTACTACATTATTATGTAGATATAAATTATTAAAGTCTCTTCCATAAGATGCAAATACATTCCCTTCTAATTAAAGTAGTACTGTACAACTTTGCTGAATATATAAAAGAATACAACATACCTTCTTATACCCAATCTCAGGAAGGTAAGTCTCTTAGTTCAAATCAGTTATCTGTGGAGTGGAAAAATAAGGAGTGAGCGACAATGTGCTCAATAAAGAAGGTGTATGCTGCTTTTAAAAATAAAAGCTATAATCTCAAAAAAAAAAACATTTAATTATCCTAACGATCACACTCATTAGGAAATAATAAATATAGTTAACATGAAAACAGGATTCACCAGATCCTTTCATAAGTCTTTTATTTGAGACTAGGCAACAATTTAAATCATGCAAAGAACACAAGTCATCCGCTTTTGGGGTGCACCCGTAGGCCATCGCCCCTCACGGCTATCTCATCTAGATGTATGGCCATAATCTGTAGGTGGTCCTCGGGTCCACTTGCCAAGTGACCTCGAGACCGCTGAAGACTTGGCAGGTCCATCAGCCCTGTGACACCCTAGGGTGCACTCGCTGGTCTATTTGACCCGAGCCATCGCCCTAGTTAGGTCACGCAAAGTACATGAGTGATAATGCATGAACTCATGGCCTAATGTCTCAACATCAAGTTATCATTGTAATAACCGGAAAATCCTTACTATATTAAATTAATTGTCTATTATTTAGCACAATTTTATAACTAATAAAAATAAATTTAAAATAATTATATAGGGACATGTAGACGGGTGGACATCTCGGCACGGCTTAAGTAGTCCCGGAGATAAGAGATCTTGCCTACTTTGGGCTCGAGAGCGACAAGCTACAGTAAGCCTATGAATTTGGTTAAGCCTTGTGTAAATCAACTAAGTTCATAAAGTTGATTTAATGTAGTCTAATTAGTTAAATTCGGAAATAATAGAATTATTTAATTTGAGTGTGAGTCTTGGGTGTAGTTACAGATTATGTATCATATATATATTATAATAGTAAGTATTGCATACACATATATAATAAAACAAAACAAATAAAATAAAATATACTTATATATACTATAGGAATAATATAATAATGGTAAAAGGGATGAAACTGATTGGCTCTTTAAAGAAGCCAATCGGCTTCCTTACTTTACCCATTCACGTGGGAACCAAAAGAATTAAAACAAAACAAAAGTGTAAACAAAGGAAAAGAGAGAAAACAAATCTGGCAAGGAAAGGAGAGGGGCGACGAGAGTGAAAGAAAAATTGGAGAGATTGGAGCTTTGGCTCTCGACGGAAACAGAAACAAGGTCACACTTCAGCCCAAAGAATGGAGACAGCAAGTGCCCTCTCGGCTGAAGCATTTAGGGATTAAATCGAGATGAGAAGGAAAGAACGACAGCATTCACAACAGAGGAACTATTCTCTCGCAAAGATTGAGACAGAAAACCGAAAGGAAAGCTGGAGGATGAGAACGTGGGCTGGTGCGTGAAAGAAGGAGGCGTATGTGGTGTCATTTTAGATTAAGAACAGATCTACAAGAAAGGCACTAAAACAGGGTACTCCTTACTGCTACTGGACTGAAGGGGAGTGGCTTGAAACGGTGGGAAGCTGAGTGGGTAAACTAGAAAAGGGACAAAGGCCAGTGAGTACACACAGCACAAGTTCGAAGGGACAGCTGCTGAACAAGTGAGGGAAAATGGCAACAAAAATAGAAAGACAATAAACAAAGGGGAAGAGGGATCCCAACAATGGTAAGGGTAAGAGTTAATATTAAATTATGCTTTTAAATAATAGATGTAGAGTGATGAGTAAAGGTAAATATTTTTGGATGTAGGTTTAAGTGATAATTGAAAATTCAAGAAGGATAAAGCCGAAAGGAAAAGTTTGGCAGCCAAAGAAGAAGTTTTAAGGTAATGATCTTATGAAAGAAGTTAGACTATAAAATTCCTAAGAGAATAAATAATATAAATTTTTATATTTTGTGTGCTTTAATGTAGGAGGAAATTTTATGAGATAGATGATGATGTTCAATACCCTAAACTAAAGGCTAAAGTAAAGAAAATCAAAGAAGGATTAGAAAATTCAAAGTGTACAAGGGTGCGACACCAACATTAGTGTGGTACACATTAGGTAAGGGAATATACGGTAAATGCTTGTCAGTCTACTATGCTTATGCATTTTTAAATCAATGTTATTTAATATTTATGGATTTAGATGCATTCTTGGTTAAATGTCCAAATACGTTGGATTGAGTTTTAAATGCATAACGTTTTGGATTTGGATTTGGATGTGTATTGGAAATTGGTGTTCTGAAGATATATTGCTTGATTGAATTTTCTACAGGTATCTGATTTGTGGTTATGACGCTGGGTAGTGTTCTACCTATGCCGTTATAATGCCGAAATTTCGTTAGAAATTGTCTAAATAAGTTTCTTGATATTAAATTGGATTTATTAAATGCCTTTAAAACCTCATGCATATTAATCACTGCTATTTGTTATCGAGACTTCGTACGATTAGATTTTTTAAACTATAAGTATGTGAGACGGTTTATGCCTTTAGTACTCAACCTATTTTGTAAGATATATTTTTAAACGAGTTTTGACCATGATACATGTGATGATGTATAATGCCTGTGTGGCTTTTGGAGATGCCTGTGTGGCACTTGGATATGCCTGTGTGGCACTTGGAAATGCCTTTGTGGCACTTGGAAATGCCTATGTGGCACTCGCCTGTGTGGCGTTTTATTATGCCTGTGTGGCATTCAGTAAGCCTGTGTGGCATTGAGGCGCCGTATACGTAATTGCGTCATGGATCCCGCCTGTGTGGCAAATGGGTAGCGGTAATTACGTATGATTGTCCGACAACTAGTCGTGACTTGTACCTCAGCTACCAGATGATCACTGGTGCTGGGATGATTCATGATCATGGATAGAGCCCTGGCATGGGACACCGACCACTGCTAGCTACAGTGGATGCTTTCATAGAAAGCTTCTTGGTTATATTTCCAAAGATTCCTGTTACGTTACCGAATCTCCTAATGTTCGTCTCATGTAAATGTTTTTAAATGTATATTTCGATACTGTTACAAAGACGAGCGAATGTATCATTTCTACTACTACTATATATATCTTGATTCGGTGAATGCTTGAGTACTAAATTGTTTTGATATTACTTGGCATAACATTTTATAGCTTATAAACTATGGTTTATCAATTTTGGTATTATTTCCAAATAAACGTCTTTGAGCATGAGTTTTGGGCACGTTCATTCACGCATGCACATGCATCTAACATAGTAGAAACCTAACATCGTTTAGCGTATGCTTTCTTACTGGGCTTTCCCCAAAGCTCACCCCCTTCCATCTCAGATTATTTCAGGTAGACTCGGCACGAGCGTGGTGCACGGAGAGTCTTTTTGTTGAGTAGCTGAAAGTTGTATTTTGAAAGAAGGTATAATCTTTGTTCTTTTGTTTATATCCCAGGCTAAATTCTTTTGTGCACACAATGTATAGGATTTGGGATGTAAGAACTAGGAGATATCAAATCTGTAAACCTACTGTGTTATGTAGTTAAGTTGAATTTTCGATATTTAATTATATATGAGATCCATGGATGCTAAGTATTTTAGAAGTTATACTGAGATTTGGAAATTGCTATAGGTTGAACGATGTGGTACTTAGTATGAGGATGGATACTGAAATGAAATAGGGACAGAAGTTTTTCAGTGTCGTTTTTGACACGTCTTACGAGAAGACTATAATGGGACCTTAGACAACTAGTCTTAAATAACTATAGGAGTGGGATTCTACTCATTAGGTTTTAGCTACACTGAGCGAGAGACAAACATAGGAAGTGAAAGAAAAAGTTAGCCCAAAAATCCGGCTTCCGAGGGCGTTACAGAATGGTATCAGAGCATAGTTTGTCTAGTCTCGTGTCAGTGTAGATAGGCTAGAACTAGTCTTACATCCCATGTAACTGTGTGCGTCTGGATATAAACTGCGAATGATGTTTTGATACGATGTTACTGTGTGTTTTTCGATTAGAGTACTAAACATGTTTATCATAATTAGGTATATCTGAAATGAAAGGACGGTATAGAAGCGTGAGGAAAGTTGGGAGGAGACAAGAGGAGCAGGCTCCCGAAACACCGATCCCAGAGCCACCGCCACCTCCTCCTCCTCAGCCAGAAGCTGAAGGAGACCGTATTACTCGAGTTGAGAGGAATTTAGACACCATGTCCCGAAACATGGATGCTATGTCTACCATGTTTACTCAGTTCATGGCGAGGTTTAATCCGGAGCAGGTGGTGCCACCCTTGGCCCCAACAGTACCGCCACCTCCTCCATCAGTTGTACCTCCTCAACCACCTCCGCCACCACCACCGAGCACTCAAGTACCACCGCCACCACAAGTGGTTACCCCACAACCACAATCTGAGCCTCCACAACCACCAGCAACATCTTCTGCTACTGGGGACATAGTTAAGAAGAATATGGAACTCCTCAAACAGTTTCAGAAAATGAGTCCCCCGGTATTTAAGGGAGTAAAGGATCCAGTGCAAGCAGAGGAATGGGTCCTACAAATGGAGAAGTCATTCAAATTTATGGGCTGTAGTAGTACCGAAAGGGTGTCCTTAGCCACTTTTATGTTGCAATCGGATGCTGAACATTGGTGGACATCCACTGAGAAAATATTGAGTGCGCAACACTCGGAGATTACATGGGAAGTCTTCCTACAGTACTTCCAAAATCAGTATATTCCCGAGACAGCCCAAAGGAAGAGACAAACAGAGTTTTTGAGCTTGACTCAAGGGAGTATGACGGTGGACCAATATGAGGCCAAGTTCACGGCCCTCTCTCGGTATGATGTTGATATCTCCCGTAATGAGACTAAGAAGACTCTAAAGTTTATTACGGGATTGAGGCCGTCCATTCGGAGTCGACTGGCAGTATTGGACATCACTACTTACCCGGAAGCCCTAAGAAAGGCCCAACTAGCGGAGCATGACATAGAACTCACACAGAATGAGTATGGCTCCAAGGGTAAGGACCATGGAAGGAGTCAAGGGAAGAGACCAGACATGGGGAGACATAAGCCTAATCAAACTCCTTTCAAGAGACAGAGGTTTTATGACACTCGACATCAGCCTACGAAATCCACACCATTCCATGCTACACCAAAATCTCAGACTTGTGGGATATGTGGTAGATTTCATGGGAATAAGCCTTGTCACATGTCAACTCAGGCTTGTTTTCACTGTGGAAAGTATGGGCATTGGAAGAAGGATTGCCCAACACTCACTACTCCATCTCCGACTCCTCCAAAACAAGTTGAAGGGCAAGGTAGTCAACAAAAGACGGCCACGGAGAAGGGGAAGAAACCAATGACACAAGGGCGAGTCTTTGCCTTAGACCGGGAAGCAGCTGACGCTTCCACCAATGTGATCAAGGGTAAACTTCTCATCCATGACTTAGAAGCATTCGTTTTAATTGATTCAGGTTCCACACATTCATTCATATCACCTGCATTTGCTAAGAGACTACATATAGAGCCTGAACACTTAGACTACGTATTGTGTGTTAGTACTCCTATGAAAGAGTCACAAACAACCGACCTAGTATATAAGAATTGTAAAGTTAAGGTGGGAGGTAGGAATTTAATAGTAGACTTAATCATGTTGAACATGTTAGACTTTGATGTTATTTTAGGCATGGATTGGTTGACAGCTAACCGTGCCAATGTAGACTGCTATAAAAAGATTGTAACCTTCTCCCTACCTGAACCACTTGTAATACATTTTGGAGGTAAGAAATGAAATATAATTAATATCTTTTGTGAATCTTACTTGTGGAAATGTCATTCTTGTGAAGGCTATTTAGCATTCGTTGAAGATGCGAATAAGGACCATCCGACATTGTCTGCAATTCCCATTGTGAGAGACTTTCCAGATGTCTTTCCGGATGACCTACCAGGGTTACCCCCAGAAAGAGAAACTGAGTTCGCCATTGACCTTTTTCCCGGCACTCAGTCAATCTCCAAGCCTCCGTATAGAATGGCGTTGGTAGAGTTAGAGGAGTTGAAGACTCAGCTTCAGGAACTTTTAGACAAGGGGTTTATACGCCCCAGTGTGTCTCCGTGGGGCGCTCCGGTACTATTTGTGAAAAAGAAGGATGGGAGTATGAGGTTATGTGTGGATTACCGGCTATTAAACAAGGCCACTATAAAGAACAAGTACCCGATACCTAGAATAGATGACTTATTTGATCAGTTGCGAGGTGCAGAGGTATTTTCCAAGATTGACTTGAGATCGGGATACCATCAGTTGAGGATCAGAAGTCAAGATATCCCGAAAACGGCATTCAGAACACGTTACGGCCACTATGAATTCTTAGTGATGCCGTTTGGTTTGACAAACGCACCCGCAGCATTTATGAGTTTGATGAATGAAGTCTTTAAGCCGTTTTTGGATAAGTTTGTGATAGTGTTCATCGACGACATCCTAGTGTATTCCAAGTCTCATGATGAGCATGCTCAACACTTACAGATTGTTTTACAGACACTTAGAGAAAAGAAGTTGTATGCCAAGTTTAGTAAGTGTGAGTTTTGGCTTGAGCAGATTTCCTTCTTGGGTCATATTGTGACAAAGGATGGAGTATCCGTAGATCCGTCCAAGGTTGAGGCCGTGGTTAATTGGGAAAGGCCAAAGACCGTCACAGAGATCCGAAGTTTCTTGGGCTTAGCGGGGTACTATAGGAGATTTGTTGAAGGATTTTCTAAGATAGTAGCTCCATTAACACGCCTTACACGCAAGGAAGTCAAGTTCCAATGGACTGATGTGTGTGAGCGTAGTTTTCAGGAGTTGAAGCAAAAGTTGACCACAGCACCAGTCCTAGTTATCCCGAGTGGATCGGGAGGTTTTACGGTGTATAGTGATGCATCCATTCAGGGTCTAGGGTGTGTGCTAATGCAAAATGGCAAAGTAGTAGCTTATGGTTCTAGACAGCTTAAGGACCATGAAAAGAATTACCCTACTCATGATCTTGAGTTGGCGGCCATAGTGTTTGCATTGAAGATTTGGCGCCACTATCTTTATGGAGAAAAGTTTCAAATATTCACAGATCATAAGAGTCTCAAATACTTGTTCTCTCAAAAGGAGTTAAACATGAGACAACGGAGATGGATGGAATTGTTGAAAGACTATGATTGTGAGATCTTGTATCATCCCGGTAAGGCGAACAAGGTGGCTGATGCTTTAAGTCGGAAGAGCATGGGCTTGGTTTCATACATGATGGTCAAGGAATGGGATTTGATGAAACAGTTTTCCGAGCTGAGTGTGAGTGTAAAGCCTTCTGAAGGTATTCTAATTGCTAGTCTAAGAATCGAACCGAGTATAGTGGAGCAGCTCAGACGAGTACAGAGAGAAGATTCTAGATTAGTAGAGATGGTTAATCAAGCTGAACAAAATGAAAATTCGGAGTATAAAGTAGGCGAAGATGGACTACTAAGGTTTAGAGGCCGAATATGTGTCCCTAGTGATGATAACTTGAAGAAGCAGATTTTGGATGAAGCTCACAGTTCTAAGTATACCATGCATCCGGGGAGTACAAAGATGTATCGAAATTTATGCCGAGTGTATTGGTGGTCAGGGATGAAGAAAGATATAGCTGAGTTTGTATCCAGGTGCTTAGTTTGTCAACAAGTGAAGGTTGAACACCAAAGGCCAGCAGGATTACTCAAGCCTTTGGAAATTCCAACATGGAAGTGGGAACATGTCACCATGGATTTCATCATGGGATTGCCGAGAACTAGAAGGAATCATGATGCAATTTGGGTGATAGTAGATCGATTAACTAAGTCGGCCCATTTTCTTGCCATGAAATCTACTGATCCCTTAAGTGCATTGGCAAACCTTTATGTGAGAGAAATAGTTCGATTACATGGCGTCCCAGCAAGTATTACTTCAGATAGAGACTCAAGATTTACGTCTCGGTTTTGGGAACACTTTCAAGAAGCTTTGGGGTCACAACTCAATTTCAGTACCGCTTTCCATCCTCAGACTGATGGACAATCTGAGAGGACTATACAGACCTTGGAAGATATGTTGAGAGCATGTACTATTGATTTTAAAGGCTCATGGGATGACCACTTACCCTTAGCCGAATTTGCTTACAACAATAGTTACCATGCTAGTATTGGAATGGCACCATATGAGGCATTGTATGGACGGAGATGTCGATCTCCAATCGGCTGGGAAGAAGTGGGTGATAGAAAGTTGTTTACTCCTGAGCTTGTTGAGCGAGCTTCAGAAGATGTTAGATTGATATGTGAGAGACTCCGAACAGCTCAAAGCCGACAAAAGAGTTACGCGGACACTAGGAGGAGAGAATTGGAATTTGAAGTAGGGGATAGTGTCTTCTTGAAGGTCTCTCCATCGAAGGGTATCATGAGGTTTGGCACGAAAGGAAAGTTAAGTCCTCGATTTATTGGTCCATTCGAGATTTTAGAGAGGGTTGGAGACGTTGCATATCGATTAGCCTTACCGCCACAGCTATCGAGTGTGCATAATGTCTTTCACATATCCATGTTAAGGAAATACTATCAGGATCCCTCTCACGTGGTAGCATATGAACCACTTGAGATTAGAGAGGACTTAAGTTATGTAGAGAGGCCATTCAGAATTGTAGATAAAAAGGAGAAGGTGTTGAGATCAAAGACTATTCCTCTGGTAAAAGTTCTATGGCAGCACCACTCATCTGAAGAAGCTACTTGGGAACTTGAGAGCTTAATGAAGGAGAAGTACCCCTACCTATTCCAACCCGACATGGAAAATTTGGAGGACCAAATTTCTTAAGGTGGGTAGAATGTAATAACCGGAAAATCCTTACTATATTAAATTAATTGTCTATTATTTAGCACAATTTTATAACTAATAAAAATAAATTTAAAATAATTATATAGGGACATGTAGACGGGTGGACATCTCGGCACGGCTTAAGTAGTCCCGGAGATAAGAGATCTTGCCTACTTTGGGCTCGAGAGCGACAAGCTACAGTAAGCCTATGAATTTGGTTAAGCCTTGTGTAAATCAACTAAGTTCATAAAGTTGATTTAATGTAGTCTAATTAGTTAAATTCGGAAATAATAGAATTATTTAATTTGAGTGTGAGTCTTGGGTGTAGTTACAGATTATGTATCATATATATATTATAATAGTAAGTATTGCATACACATATATAATAAAACAAAACAAATAAAATAAAATATACTTATATATACTATAGGAATAATATAATAATGGTAAAAGGGATGAAACTGATTGGCTCTTTAAAGAAGCCAATCGGCTTCCTTACTTTACCCATTCACGTGGGAACCAAAAGAATTAAAACAAAACAAAAGTGTAAACAAAGGAAAAGAGAGAAAACAAATCTGGCAAGGAAAGGAGAGGGGCGACGAGAGTGAAAGAAAAATTGGAGAGATTGGAGCTTTGGCTCTCGACGGAAACAGAAACAAGGTCACACTTCAGCCCAAAGAATGGAGACAGCAAGTGCCCTCTCGGCTGAAGCATTTAGGGATTAAATCGAGATGAGAAGGAAAGAACGACAGCATTCACAACAGAGGAACTATTCTCTCGCAAAGATTGAGACAGAAAACCGAAAGGAAAGCTGGAGGATGAGAACGTGGGCTGGTGCGTGAAAGAAGGAGGCGTATGTGGTGTCATTTTAGATTAAGAACAGATCTACAAGAAAGGCACTAAAACAGGGTACTCCTTACTGCTACTGGACTGAAGGGGAGTGGCTTGAAACGGTGGGAAGCTGAGTGGGTAAACTAGAAAAGGGACAAAGGCCAGTGAGTACACACAGCACAAGTTCGAAGGGACAGCTGCTGAACAAGTGAGGGAAAATGGCAACAAAAATAGAAAGACAATAAACAAAGGGGAAGAGGGATCCCAACAATGGTAAGGGTAAGAGTTAATATTAAATTATGCTTTTAAATAATAGATGTAGAGTGATGAGTAAAGGTAAATATTTTTGGATGTAGGTTTAAGTGATAATTGAAAATTCAAGAAGGATAAAGCCGAAAGGAAAAGTTTGGCAGCCAAAGAAGAAGTTTTAAGGTAATGATCTTATGAAAGAAGTTAGACTATAAAATTCCTAAGAGAATAAATAATATAAATTTTTATATTTTGTGTGCTTTAATGTAGGAGGAAATTTTATGAGATAGATGATGATGTTCAATACCCTAAACTAAAGGCTAAAGTAAAGAAAATCAAAGAAGGATTAGAAAATTCAAAGTGTACAAGGGTGCGACACCAACATTAGTGTGGTACACATTAGGTAAGGGAATATACGGTAAATGCTTGTCAGTCTACTATGCTTATGCATTTTTAAATCAATGTTATTTAATATTTATGGATTTAGATGCATTCTTGGTTAAATGTCCAAATACGTTGGATTGAGTTTTAAATGCATAACGTTTTGGATTTGGATTTGGATGTGTATTGGAAATTGGTGTATTGAAGATATATTGCTTGATTGAATTTTCTACAGGTATCTGATTTGTGGTTATGACGCTGGGTAGTGTTCTACCTATGCCGTTATAATGCCGAAATTTCGTTAGAAATTGTCTAAATAAGTTTCTTGATATTAAATTGGATTTATTAAATGCCTTTAAAACCTCATGCATATTAATCACTGCTATTTGTTATCGAGACTTCGTACGATTAGATTTTTTAAACTATAAGTATGTGAGACGGTTTATGCCTTTAGTACTCAACCTATTTTGTAAGATATATTTTTAAACGAGTTTTGACCATGATACATGTGATGATGTATAATGCCTGTGTGGCTTTTGGAGATGCCTGTGTGGCACTTGGATATGCCTGTGTGGCACTTGGAAATGCCTTTGTGGCACTTGGAAATGCCTATGTGGCACTCGCCTGTGTGGCGTTTTATTATGCCTGTGTGGCATTCAGTAAGCCTGTGTGGCATTGAGGCGCCGTATACGTAATTGCGTCATGGATCCCGCCTGTGTGGCAAATGGGTAGCGGTAATTACGTATGATTGTCCGACAACTAGTCGTGACTTGTACCTCAGCTACCAGATGATCACTGGTGCTGGGATGATTCATGATCATGGATAGAGCCCTGGCATGGGACACCGACCACTGCTAGCTACAGTGGATGCTTTCATAGAAAGCTTCTTGGTTATATTTCCAAAGATTCCTGTTACGTTACCGAATCTCCTAATGTTCGTCTCATGTAAATGTTTTTAAATGTATATTTCGATACTGTTACAAAGACGAGCGAATGTATCATTTCTACTACTACTATATATATCTTGATTCGGTGAATGCTTGAGTACTAAATTGTTTTGATATTACTTGGCATAACATTTTATAGCTTATAAACTATGGTTTATCAATTTTGGTATTATTTCCAAATAAACGTCTTTGAGCATGAGTTTTGGGCACGTTCATTCACGCATGCACATGCATCTAACATAGTAGAAACCTAACATCGTTTAGCGTATGCTTTCTTACTGGGCTTTCCCCAAAGCTCACCCCCTTCCATCTCAGATTATTTCAGGTAGACTCGGCACGAGCGTGGTGCACGGAGAGTCTTTTTGTTGAGTAGCTGAAAGTTGTATTTTGAAAGAAGGTATAATCTTTGTTCTTTTGTTTATATCCCAGGCTAAATTCTTTTGTGCACACAATGTATAGGATTTGGGATGTAAGAACTAGGAGATATCAAATCTGTAAACCTACTGTGTTATGTAGTTAAGTTGAATTTTCGATATTTAATTATATATGAGATCCATGGATGCTAAGTATTTTAGAAGTTATACTGAGATTTGGAAATTGCTATAGGTTGAACGATGTGGTACTTAGTATGAGGATGGATACTGAAATGAAATAGGGACAGAAGTTTTTCAGTGTCGTTTTTGACACGTCTTACGAGAAGACTATAATGGGACCTTAGACAACTAGTCTTAAATAACTATAGGAGTGGGATTCTACTCATTAGGTTTTAGCTACACTGAGCGAGAGACAAACATAGGAAGTGAAAGAAAAAGTTAGCCCAAAAATCCGGCTTCCGAGGGCGTTACAATCATTTCCATAAAATGATTTAGTTTCCAAAAGGGTTTATAACTAGTAAAACAACCCTCCATTTTCAACATTTTCTATGAAAGAAAGGCACGTTGGGAGCCGGTTCGCCCACGGCTAGTTCGCCCAGGGTCAGCTCGCCCATTAGCCAATTCGCCCAAGGGACTACTCGCCCGAGAATCGATTCGCCCAAGGGACTACTCGCCCGAGAGTCGATTCGCCCAAGGGACTACTCGCCCGACAATTTGATATTTTCTATTTTCAAAAATAGTTAAAATACTTCATTTTTCATTTACGAAATTACATTTTAAAACCATTCACCAGAGCCTACTCGCCTTTATCAGCTCGCCCTGACTACTCGACAAGACGGCGAATAATAGTCGCCCGCCTCATAGTTTTTCAAAACATAAGTACGGCTGGCTGAAAAACAGTTCGCCCGCCTTTTACTTTAAAACAAGGGTCGTCCGCCCAAACACTTTAAAAAGGGTTCGCCCGACTATGGCTTACCGGATTTCTCTTTAAAACAAAGGCACTCGCCCAGATCTCAAAGAAAGAGCTCGCCATTGGCTCGCCCGAGTTTCTGTTTAATACAAAACTACTCGCCCGCCTTAGTGAGTTCGACCAACCAAAGAACTTATGGCGGCTTATAGTTCGCCCGAAACCAAAACAATTTATCAAACGATGCATGTCAGAAAATAAAACAAATTTCGATATTTTCTTAACGTTTTTACTCCACAGGACATGCATTTGCCTCACATACAACTTCCTTACCTCGTCTGATACAGCTTAGCTTCTCGCCCGCCTTGCTCAATTCCCGTCTGCAAAGCATTTATTCACTTTATTAATATTTTCCAACAAGGATTTATATTTATCCTAAAAATATGGCACTTTTGGCGAATTAAGTTCGCCATTCGCCCATCATAGCTCGCTGTCCATTAGCGGCTTATTCGTGCGAGTTCGCCCTTGTAATGGAATACGTTGGCGACTTCTTTTTCTCCAACTCGCCCTACTGGCGATCATCAACTTTACATGGGCGACCACTGTTATCGCCATTCTCGCCCACTGGCGATCACTGGTTCTCGCCTGCCGGGACCACATACTGGCGAACTCATATAAGCATTTTCCTAACCTCGTCCCATCCTTTGGGCGAGTACTCACCCATTTTTACTAGCAACTTTCTACTCGCCCGTCGTGTTTCCTTACTCATTCTGGGTTATTTTTCCATCTATTTTCTTATATTGTTCAACAATATTCAACTACAACCAGGCTATGTCTATAATTAAATATCAAGAGAACTATAAAAGCTATGAAACTCACCTTTACTGAGCTGCTCTTCCAACAACAGGATGCTTTCTTGCCTTTCTTAGCTTTTCTTCTCTTGTTCCTTAGCTCTTCAACGGGGAGGAAAGGTTTAACTGATAAAAGGATAAAACTCTATGACTATGAAAGGAACGGAAGAACAAGGTGATCTTTGTAGCAAACAGAATGGGCGAGAAGGATTCTGGAGAGAATGAAGTTTTCATTTCAATCCATTTCTTCCTCTTAAAGCCTCTTATATAGCCGTTCCGTTTCACTTAAGTTCAACACCTGTTTCCTTATCCTGTTTTCCTCATCATTTCATGTATTAAATTCTGTGGAAAAACTGCAGCTAGTGGACTACGGTAAGAAGAAAATTCCCGGCAATGTGTTGAAAATTTTGTTTCTTTTTCCTCTTCTTCTCCTAGTCCACGCCTCTGCCAGTCACTCTTATTGGCTTGTTCCTCTTGCTATTAAATGCTAAATCTCCTTTGTCAAATAAAGCAACCGGCGAGAAGTCCTCAGCGCCCCTTTCCTGGACTTTTCTATTTCCTTTTCTGCACTTTCTCTTCGCCCTGTCTCCTCCAGCCAACGTTGATTGGCTAACTCCCCATCCTTTTCCTTGTTTTGTCTTCTAGCCCTTAATTCTTTTGTCCTTCTTCTTCTTTTCTCCACGCCAATGTTAGTCATATTGCATAATTTTATCTCATATCAATTAATGCTTTCACACCTTTTATCCAAATTAATTCCAACAATTTCTTGTTACTCTTTAATATTTGTTTCTCTTTCTTTATACACTACACTATAAATCATCTCTTAGATTGAAAAGTGAAACTCACATTTGATTAAATTTCACAAAATTTTTATTTCCACTATCAATAATGTACACATATGGCATACAGTATAATAAAATTCAGATTTTACACACCGCCAAAGGAACCTCTCTACATTTTTTTACAATTTCTACCCCGATTTTCATGAGATTTGGATATCGCCTCTCATCGCCATCATCAAATGCCCATTTTACAAAACAAAGACATACAATCTTTATGAGGAAGGCCTTTCAATTCATAAGGGTGATCACTAGGATTCATTACTGAGGCAACCTTCAAAGAACGAGTAGTCACAATAATTTTATTCTGAGATGAATTGTCCAATGATATTAATGTATCATTTAATTCAATCCATTTAACACGATCTTCATTCCACACGTCATCTAAAACAAGCAAAAACTTCTTACCATTCAAAAGATCTCGCAAATGAGTTTGTAAAGCATCAATTGTTAAACCCTCGCATCTTTCTCTGTTTATAGAGTAGATGATCTCCTTGAGCAATCTAGCAAGATCAAACTCCTCTGACACACACACCCATATTCTCAAGGGGAAATGGCCAGTAACCCGTTTATCATTGTACACGAATTGAGCAAGTGTGGTCTTCCCTAGACCCCCAATTCCAACTATGGCAATGAGTGGGATGTTTCTACCCTCACTTGGTTTCATCAAAAGATTGATAATGTTTTCTTTATCTTCATCTCGACCTATTACATTCGAAGAATTCACAAAAGAGTGAGTCTCCCTGTGAATAACACGTCGATTGTCAACTTGCCGTACTAAACCAAATCTGTTCCACTCAGTAGCAATTTTGTCTAGCCTCTCATTGATTGTTTTGATTTTATGACCCATTTTTGAAGAGAATGCTAGTGGAATAGTACAGCATGAAGCCAAACATCGTACCTTAAAACCGGTGCTTGGACGTTTCAACACCTTTTTGCAGAGCATCACACTCGAATTCATCAAGCGCATCTTCAGCATCATAAAATACGTCTCTAAGCTTCCAAATACAAAGGCGCAACCTTTCATTCTGGTGCTGCTACTGCTCAGCATCCAAAAGCTCGGCTTTGATGCTGCTCATGGTCTCCTGCAGTTTTCTCAGATCGCTTTCGACATTAAACGCCAAGCGAACTTCTTCTACAGCAAGGAAGGCAATTTTCTCCGGGACCCTTTCTGCAATGTTGAACAGAAATGATTCTGCCATGATTAAACTCTAACAAATTGCTTGGTGGGTAGAGCTCGATGAAAACATTTTAATCTAAAGATAGGGAAGAGCAAGGAAAGAAATAAAAGGCGAAGGCCAAAGACTAAAAAGTAAGCAACTTGTTTCAGGAAGAGTTGACGTTGAATTGTGGAATCTCTCAATTTTTTGTTTGCTTTTCCGATTAATTTCATTCGTTTAACTGGCTTAAATTTTGGTTTGAAATTCCAAATGTTTTGTAAATTGAATCTGAATTTTATTTCAAATCTTTAGTCTTGTAATTTTTTTTTATCCTTAAACTATGACTTCTTTGCAAAAAATTTGTGAGCGGGAATGACTTGATGAAATTGATATATGTTGTAACTACTCTTAAAATTGCGGATTTGAAGATCAAACTGTGTAACCAAATAAAAAAAAAATCATTCGGCCATTTCACAAATTAAAAATAAAAAGAAAAAGAAATTAGAGTCATGCAGGATTTTAAAAGTCAATCTTAATTAATATTATCACTCACTGGACAAGTGGCTATC
>JAPDPM010000255.1:27500-30000 GCA_032173925.1 Heritiera fomes
CTAGTCGCACACCGACCAACAAGTCGGGCCCCAACGACTGGGTGCTCATGCTCGGATCACACGGGCTACGACGAGTCTCCATCACCGGAGCATGAAATCAGCCGCCGGAGGACCGGCCGGAAGGGAAGTGTGGCCTGGATCCCCCCTCGATGCTTCCTGAGTGCACGCCCAAGCCAGGACAAGCGCGCACACCTTACCCCCCGGAGGGGGAGGGGGGCCAGGAAGCCACTCCCCCCTAAAGAGCTAAAGAGATTTTACAGCTATGCTACCAGTAACCATTGAAGTGTCTGAAACGGGGACACTTTTTTCCAAACAGCCGCCAAACATTGTCTGCTTCGAATTTTGATCTGATTTTTTGCAGGGACGTCTAGAAAAATACCAAGATCATGTGTACAAAGTTTCGGGGCCTGAATCAATCCCGAAAAAATTTGAAAATTCCGGGACCGACAAAAACCGAAAAAATCGTATAAAATTGAAAACTGCTCCTTTGGAGCTGAAACTTCATGGGGAGCCTTAAGGGACCATGTACTTAATTTACAAGTCATAAAAATGGCATTGGCACGGCAGAAAAATGAAGATGTGCCTGAATCCACCTGCTGCCCGCGCATGGTGCGCGCCCAGGGGCCATCCCGCTAGCGCGCGGTGCGCGCACCAGTGCCAGCAGGGCGCCGAGACTGTGCGAGGCTGGTGCGAGCACCAGGGCCCCGCTGATGTAAGGCCCCGATGGTGCCGATGGTGTGCGTGGCCGGCCTGCGCACCAAGGCCCCGATGGTGTACGAGGCCGGCCTGCGCACCAAGGCTCGGCTAGTGCCGATGGTGTGCGAGGCCCGCCTGCGCACCAAGGCCCCGATGGTGCCGACGGTCTGCGAGGCTGGCCTGCGGACCAAGGCCCCTATGGTGCCGACGGTGTGCGAGGACGGCCTGCGCACCAAGGCTCGGCTACTGCCGATGGTGTGCGAGGCCCGCCTGCGCACCAAGGCCCCGATGGTGCCGATGGTGTGCGAGGACGGCCTGCGCACCAAGGCTCGGCCAGTGCCGATGGTGTGCGAGGCCGGCCAGCGCACCAAGGCCCCGATGGTGCCGATGGAGTGCGAGGACGGCCTGAGCACCAAGGCTCGGCTAGTGCCGATGGTCTGCGAGGCGGCCTGCGCACCAAGGCCCCGATGGTGCCGATGGTGTGCGAGGAAGGCCTGCGCACCAAGGCCCCGATGGTGCCGGTGGTGTGCGAGGCCGGCCTGCGCACCAAGGCTCGGCTACTGCCGATGGTGTGCGAGTCCCGCCTGCGCACCAAGGCCCCGATGGTGCCGATGGTGTGCGAGGACGGCCGGCGCACCAAGGCTCGGCCAGTGCCGATGGTGTGCGAGGCCGGCCTGCGCACCAAGGCTCGGCCAGTGCCGATGGTGTGCGAGGCCGGCCTGCGCACCGAGGCCCCGATGGTGCCGATGGAGTGCGAGGACGGCCTGCGCACCAAGGCTCGGCTAGTGCCGATGGTCTGCGAGGCGGCCTGCGCACCAAGGCCCCGATGGTGTGCGAGGAAGGCCTGCGCACCAAGGCCCCGATGGTGCCGGTGGTGTGCGAGGCCGGCCTGCGGACCAAGGCCCCGATCGTGCCGATGGTGTGCGAGGGCGGCCTGCGCACCAAGGCTCGGCTACTGCCGATGGTGTGCGAGTCCCGCCTGCGCACCAAGGCCCCGATGGTGCCGGTGGTGTGCGAGGCCGGCCTGCGGACCAAGGCCCCGATCGTGCCGATGGTGTGCGAGGGCGGCCTGCGCACCAAGGCTCGGCTACTGCCGATGGTGTGCGAGTCCCGCCTGCGCACCAAGGCCCCGATGGTGCCGATGGTGTGCGAGGACGGCCTGCGCACCAAGGCTCGGCCAGTGCCGATGGTGTGCGAGGCCGGCCTGCGCACCATCGCCCCGATGGTGCCGATGGTGTGCGAGGACGGCCTGCGCACCAAGGCCCGGCTAGTGCTGATGGTCTGCGAGGACGGCCTGCGCACCAAGGCCCCGATGGAGCTGATGGTGTCCGAGGCCGGCCGCGCACCATGGCCCCGATGGTGCCGATGGTGTGCGAGGCCGGCCTGCGCACAAGGGCCCCGATGGTGCCGATGGTGTGCGAGGACGGCCTGGGCAACAGCGGCGACGATGGTGCAGATAGCTTCTAGCCGGGAGGGAGGAGGGGGGGAGGGGCGGAAGAGGGGGGAGGGTCTCGCTGCACATGCCTGGGCGAGGGGCAAGTGATGGTGCCGCATTTTTCTGGTCCGGGGCACCGTCGCCGGAGCACCGCCGGAGAACCTGACCGGCGGCCGGAGGGGGTCCGGCGACAGGGGGAGGGGCTTGGGGGGTGGTGGCATCCCATGCGATGGGTGCTGGAGCGAATGCCCCATCAGCGTAGCGCATAACCCCCTGGGGCCTCGAGTTCTCGCCCCCCCTAAAGAGCTAAAGAGCTTTTGCAGCTGTGCCACCAGTAACCGTTGGCTTGTCTGAAACGGGGACACTTTT
>JAPDPM010000256.1:27500-35343 GCA_032173925.1 Heritiera fomes
AAAAAAAAATATATTTTTTCACACCAGAAAAATTGGTTTCTGATGAATTGTATACTGATTGGAGTTTTATCAATGAACTTAAAAGAATAAATTTAAGTAAGGAGTTTATAAATAGAGTCGAATCCTTAGATAAGGAATCTTTTGATCTGGGCATACTTGAAAAAAGGACTCGATTCTCTAATAATGAAACTAAAAGAGAATACTTGCCTAAAATATATGATCCTTTCTTGCATGGACCCTACCGCGGAAGAATCAAAAAAAGGTTTTCACCTTTAAGCATAAATCAAACTTATAAAAAAAAAAACACGGATCCGTTTTGGATAAATAAGATTCATGCTATACTTCTTACTACTGATTATCACGAATTTGAACAGACAATAGATACACTCAATATAAAACCATTATCAACAGAAAAAGAACTCTCTTTATTGACATTGACAGAAGATGAACAGGGAAATATCGATTCCGAGGATCGAGTCAAAATATTGAAATTGTTATTCAATATAGTTATAACTAATCCCAACAATCAAACAATTATAAAAAAATCTATTGGAATAAAAGAAATAAGTAAAAAAGTTCCTCGATGGTCATACAAATTAATCAAAAATTTAGAACAAGAGGACGGAGAAACCGCGGAAAAGTTAACAGCAAAGCCTGAAATTCGTTCAAGAAAATACAAGCGCTTAGTGATTTTTACTAATAACCAGGCAAAGACCAAGACTTATACTAATACCAAGGATGCTAATGATCCTGATCGACCAGACGAAGTGGCTTTGATACGCTATTCGCAACAACCGGATTTTCGTCGAGACATAATAAAAGGTTCCATGCGTGCCCAAAGACGTAAAACAATTACTTGGGAACTGTTTCAAGCAAATGTACATTCCCCACTTTTTTTGGACAGAGTAGACAAACCCCTCTTTTTTTCTTTTGATATTTCTGGGCCGATGAAACTAATATCTCGAAATTGGATATATAAAAACAAAGAATCACAAATTTATGATTATACAGAAAAAAAGATTAAGAAAAAAGACGAGCACAAAAGAGAAAAATACAAAAGAGAAGAGAAAATGCGGCTAGAAATAGCAAAAACTTGGGCTAGGAGTTTACTTGCTCAAGTAATAAGGAGCTTCCTGTTAATAACACAATCGATTCTTAGAAAATATATTATATTACCTTCATTGATAATAGCTAAAAACATTGCCCGTATGTTATTATTCCAATTTCCTGAGTGGTCCGAGGATTTCAAGGATTGGAATCGAGAAATGCATGTTAAATGCACTTATGATGGTGTTCCATTATCCCAAACAGAATTTCCAAAAAACTGGTTAAGAGAAGGTATTCAGATAAAGATCCTATTTACTTTTTGCCTGAAACCTTGGCACAGATTTAAACTACAACCCTCTCATAAAGATCCAATGAAAAAAACCTCTCCTAAAGATCCAATGAAAAAAACGAAAGGTCAAAAGATTGATTTTTGCTTTTTAACAGTTTGGGGAATGGAAACTGAACTACCTTTCGGTTCTCCTCGAAAACGGCGTTCGTTTTTTGAGCCTATTTTTAAAGAACTAAAAAAAAAATTTCAAAAATTGAAAACTAACTGTTTTATAGCTTTAACAATTTTAAAAGAAAAAACAAAATTGTTTCGAAAAGTCTCAAAAGAAACAAAAAAATGGATCACTCAAAGTATTCTATTTCTAAAGGGCATAATAAAAGAACTTTCAAAAAGAAATCCAATTCCATTTTTTAGGTTGAGAGAAATATATGAATTGGGCGAAACTAAAAAAGATTCGATAATCAGTAATAAGATGATTCACACATTATCCCTTCAAATTCAATCTATGGAGTGGGCAAATTATTCATTAACAGAAAAAAAAATAAAAGATCTGACTAAGAGAACAAACACAATCAAAAATCAAATAGAAAAAATTAGAAAAGACAAGAAAAACGAATTTCTAACTCAAGAAATAAATATTAGTTCTAACAAAATAAGTTATCAGGATAAAATATTAGAATCATCAAAAAAATTTTGGCAAATATTAAAAAGAAGAAATATTCGATTAATCCGTAAATTCTATTTTTTTATAAAATTTTTCATTGAAAAGATATACATAGATATTATTCTATATATCATTAATATTCCAAGAACCAATACACAACTTTTTCTTGAATCAACAAAAAAAATAATTGAGAAATTCATTTACAATAATGAAGCAAATCAAGAAAGAATTAATAAAACAACTAAAAATACAATTCATTTTATTGCAACTATAAAAAACTCACTTTCTAATAGTAGTATTAGAAATCAAAATGCAAAAGCTTTTTGTGACTTATCCTCCCTCTCACAAGCATATGTATTTTACAAATTATCACAAAACCAAGTTATTAGTTTTTATAAATTCAAACCTATCCTTCAATATCACGGAACATCTCTTTTTCTTAAAAATGAAATAAAAGATTATTTTGAAGAACAAGGAATATCTCATTCCAGATTAAGATATCATTATGGGTTAAGACAGAAAATCTTTTGGCATTCTGGAATGAATGAATGGAAAAACTGGTTAAGGAGTCATTATCAATACGATTTATTTCAGAGTAGATGGCTTAGATTAGTACCAGGACATTGGCGAAATAGAGTCAATCAACACTATATGGCTCAAAATAAAGATTTAACAAAATGGGATTCAGATGAAAAAGAAAGATTAATTCATTACGAAAAAAAAAATGATTTTCAAGCGAATTCATTACTGAATCAAGAATATAAACTGAATCAAGAACAAAAATATAAAAAATCGAATTTTAAAAAACACTATGGATATGATTTTTTATCATATAAATCTATTAATTATCAAGATAAGAGGGACTCATATACTTATGGATCGCCATTACAAGTAAATAAGAGGGAAGAGATTTCTTATAATTACAACATGGAGAAACGAAAATTTTTTGATACACTGGGGGATATCCCTCTCCATAATTATCTAGGAGAAGACGATATTCTAGATGCTATGGGGAAATTTTCGCATAGAAAATTTTTAAATTGGCGAATTCTTCATTTTTGTCTTAGAAATAAGGCCGATATTGAGTCCTGGGTCAATACCAGTACCAAGGGTAACAAAAATATTAAGACTGTGGTTAATAATTATCAAAAAATTGATAAAATTAATAAGAGGGACTCTTTTTATTTCACAATTGATCAAGATCAAGAAAGCAACCCATCCAATAAAAAAAGAAGCCCTTTTGATTGGATGGGAATGAATGAAGAAATACTAAGTTGTCCTATAGCGAATCTGGAACTTTGGTTCTTCCCAGAATTTGTGCTACTATATAATGCATATAAGGTTAAACCATGGATCATACCAATCAAATTACTTCTTTTAAATTTTAATGGAAATGGAAACATTAATAAAAAGATTATTGAAAATAAAAAAAGGGACCCCCTTATAGCACCGAATGAAAAAAAAATTCTTGCATTAGAGAATCGAAATCAAGAAGAAAAAGAACCCATAGGTGAAGGGGATCTTGTATCAGATGCACAAAAACAAGGAAAATTTAGATCCGTTCTCTCAAACCAAGAAAAAGATGTTGGAGAAGATTATGGTAAATCAGACAGAAAAAAACGTAGAAAGAAAAAACAATCCAAGAGCAACACGAAAGCAGAGCTTGCTTTTTTCCTAAAAAGGTATTTGCGTTTTCAATTGAGATGGGATAATTCTTTAAATAAAAGAATAATCAATAATATCAAAGCATCTAGTTTCCTGCTTAAACTGATAAATCCAAACGAAATTGTTATATCCTCTATTCACAGGGGAGAAATGAATCTGGATATTTTGATGAGTCAGAAGGATTTAACTCTTAGAGAATTAATGAAAAAAGGAATATTGATTATCGAGCCAGTTCGTCTGTCTGTCAAAAATGATGGACAATTTATTCTATATCAAACTATAAGTATTTCATTGGTTCATAAAAATAAACAAGAAATTAATCAAAGATACCAAGAAAAAAACTATATTGATAAAAAGAATTTTGATGAATCCATTGCAAGACATCAAAAAATGACTGAAAATAAAGACAAAAATCATTATGATTTGTTTGTTCCTGAAACTATTTTATCCACTAACCACCGGCGAGAATTGCGAATTCGAATTTCTTTCAATTCAAGGGATAAAAATGGTATGCATAGAAATCCAGTATTTTTAAATAATGTAAAAAATTGTGGGCAAGTTTTGAATAAAAACAAACATCTTGATAGTGATAAAAAGAAACTAATTAAATTAAAGTTCTTTCTTTGGCCCAATTATCGATTAGAAGATTTAGCTTGTATGAATCGCTATTGGTTTAATACTAATAATGGCAGTCGTTTCAGTATGGTAAGGATACATATGTATCCGCGTTTGAAAATTCGTTAATGGTACATTTTCTCATATATTATGTATGTACCGTGTCGGGTATATGAAAACAAATAGATGGGCACAAGGATCGTCTTACATTCCATTCTGATACATGATACTAATTTAATGACATACATATCAATTAGATCGACAAATGAATCAACAAAATCCTCTTATTTGAACTCAAAGATTTTCTCTTTTGTAGAAATCTATCACTCTTTTGTATCCCTATACGAATCAAATTGAAAACCGGATTGATTCATTTTATTTGAAAAAATTATAAAGTTCATAACGAACTTAAAATCATTGTGCATATCAAAATGACTGGTATTATTATTACTGATCAGTAAAATTCACATTCAAAAATAAGGGGGAGAGAAAATTTTGTTTTATGGTAAAAAATTCATTCATCTCAGTTATTTTTCAAGAAAAAAAAGAAGAAAACAAGGGGTCTGTTGAATTTCAAATAGTCAGTTTCACCAATAAGATACGAAGACTTACTTCACATTTGGAATTGCACAAAAAAGACTATTTATCTCAGAGAGGTCTACGTAAAATTCTAGGAAAACGTCAACGGCTGCTGTCTTATTTATCAAAGAAAAATAAAATACGTTATAAAGAATTAATTAGTGAGTTGGATATTCGGGAATCAAAAAATCGTTAATTTGAAAATTTTGAATTAGTCGATTTATTAGATTTTTCATTTTGATGTACTTCTTTTCGTTTTCAACAATTCATGTAAGAATGAATCAAGGAAAAACTTATGAATCTATCAGCTACAGAAAAAGACCTTATGATAGTCAATATGGGACCTCACCACCCATCAATGCACGGTGTTCTTCGTCTCATCGTTACTCTAGATGGTGAAGATGTTGTTGACTGTGAACCCATATTAGGTTATTTACACAGAGGAATGGAAAAAATTGCGGAAAACCGAACAATTATACAATATTTGCCTTATGTAACGCGTTGGGATTATTTAGCCACTATGTTCACGGAAGCAATAACCGTAAATGGACCAGAACAATTGGGCAATATTCAAATCCCTAAAAGAGCCAGCTATATCAGAGTAATTATGTTGGAGTTGAGTCGTATAGCTTCTCATCTATTATGGCTTGGACCTTTTATGGCAGATATTGGTGCACAGACCCCCTTTTTCTATATTTTCAGAGAAAGAGAATTAGTATATGATCTATTCGAAGCTGCCACCGGTATGAGAATGATGCATAATTATTTTCGTATCGGAGGAGTAGCGGCCGATCTACCTTATGGCTGGATAGATAAATGTTTGGATTTCTGCGATTATTTTTTAACAGGAATTGTTGAATATCAAAAACTTATTACGCGAAATCCTATTTTTTTAGAACGAGTTGAAGGGGTAGGCGTTATTGGTGGAGAAGAAGCAATAAATTGGGGTTTATCCGGCCCAATGCTACGAGCATCTGGAATCAAATGGGATCTTCGTAAAGTTGATCATTATGAGTGTTACGACGAATTTGATTGGGAAATCCAGTGGCAAAAAGAAGGAGATTCATTAGCTCGTTATTTAGTCCGAATCGGTGAAATGACGGAATCCATAAAAATAATTCAACAGGCCCTGGAAGGAATTCCGGGGGGTCCCTATGAGAATTTAGAAATCCGATGCTTTGATCGAAAAAGGGATCCAGAATGGAATGATTTTGAATATCGATTCATTAGTAAAAAACCTTCTCCTACATTTGAATTACCGAGACAAGAACTTTATGCGAGAATGGAAGCTCCAAAGGGAGAATTAGGAATTTTTCTGATAGGGGATCAAAGTGGTTTTCCTTGGAGATGGAAAATTCGCCCGCCGGGTTTTATCAATTTGCAAATTCTTCCTCAGTTAGTTAAAAGAATGAAATTGGCTGATATTATGACGATACTAGGTAGCATAGATATCATTATGGGAGAAGTTGATCGTTGAAATGATAATTTATACAACAGAAGTACAAGATATCAATTCCTTTTACAGATTAGAATCTTTAAAAGAGGTCTATGGGATCATATGGATGTTTGTCCCTATTTTGACTCTTGTATTGGGAATCACAATAGGTGTACTAGTAATTGTATGGTTAGAAAGAGAAATATCTGCAGGAATACAACAACGTATTGGGCCTGAATACGCCGGTCCTTTGGGAATTCTTCAAGCTCTAGCAGATGGAACAAAACTGCTTTTCAAAGAGAATATTCTTCCATCTCGAGGAAATACTCGTTTATTCAGTATTGGACCTTCTATAGCAGTCATATCAATTTTACTAAGTTTTTCAGTAATTCCTTTTAGCTCTCGCCTTATTTTAGCCGATCTCAATATCGGTATTTTTTTATGGATTGCTATTTCAAGTATTGCTCCTGTTGGACTTCTTATGTCAGGATACGGATCAAATAATAAATATTCCTTTTTAGGTGGTCTGCGAGCTGCTGCTCAATCGATTAGTTATGAAATACCATTAACTCTATGTGTTTTATCAATATCTCTACGTGCGATTCGTTGAAATATAAACTTTTCTTTTCCCTATTCCTTTCGTTCTAGAAAATAAGCTGAATGGATTGAATAGATATCTTCGTTTTTTATTATCCTTCAGGTTGATAAACTAAATTAGATAGTTATATATGAGTGAAAGAAAGCAGCTTATAAATTCGCAGTAAATTAAACAAAAAAAAAAATGGAATCTCATTTCCTATGTACAAGAGTTAAGTGGAAGAAAACATAAGAGGAAGAAGTCTTTACCCCAAGACGGGTTGATTAGTCAATCTAGCTTGAAGCGGGCTCAAAAGATCAACCGTATATAGTTTTCGCTATCCTTTGTATGGATTCCCATACATGTATTGCCAAACCAAACGGGGGATTGAACAAAAAAAATGAGTGGATGATTAGGAACACCAAAATACACAAAGGATTAGTAATGGAGATTATGTAAATTATATAAAATTTCTGGATAACATAAAAAGAATACTAATTGGGGCTTTAATTTAGTAGAAATGAGTAGGCAGTACTCCCCACGATTCCGGTCCAGAGTATGCTCCTATCCACCGATTAAAGTAATGACTATCAGGAACGAAATAATCCTTTACTATTTTTTAGTTTAAGCCCCCATTCGTGGTTTTCTCAGATCAGAAAGAAGAATAGGAACGAAAAAGAAACAATAAAGAATCAAAAAGAAATCTTTGTTTTATTCTTTCTTTCATATATATAGAGAGCTATAAGCCGTGTCATGATTTAGGAGCTAATGTAATGTTTCATTTTTTTTCGTAATCGAAAACAATGGGTTGAAATATCTATTGATATTTCTACAAGAAGTATTTTATTGAAATTGAAGGCTTAAGTTATTACTCAACAAATAAAAATTCAAATTATTAAGTAAAATTAATAAAAAAATGAATACATAAAATAAATACAATAATAGATAAAAAGAGATGCGACTTCCCCCTAC